>JZLH01S0623176.1:0-29342 GCA_001188425.1 Eucidaris tribuloides | reverse complement strand
AAATACATCATCATAATAGTCCGATTTTAATCTTCAAAATCATTACGGAAGTTGAACAAAAGACCACAACCTATCCATATTGTATACCCATATTGTATTGTTTTTACGTTACGTGTTTCATCAGCACTATGCATCATCATTTTTTATCAACATCGACAACATTACAATTTTATTTATTACAATCATCAAAAAAGTTGCATGAAACTTAAATATAAAGTGCGTCCCAGAAAAAAAAATAACCCCAGAACAAAGACCTATTATGCGGAAGCAATGGGCGTATTATTGAAAACACATTCAAAATAAACTTCAATTTAAATGATACATTAATAAACTGATTTATTCATGTATCTATGAGTACCATGAATTTGATAAATTCAGTGTCAAAAACCATTTGCTACACTTTTGGGCTTAGACCATCAGCACAACAAAAGAAAGAGATGAGAAAGTGTAACAAATTGTTTTTGACATTACATTTCCAAAGTCATGGTACTCATCGGAGATGCATGAACAATTACGTTTGCTTATTATGGCTTTTGAAAGAGCATACGTAAAAAATTATGTCGAACATGTTTTTTTTTTAATCATACGTCCCATTACTTCTGCACAATAAGCCTTTGTTTTACGGATTTTTTTGTCCTCTGGGACGTCCTGTATAGATTTAATGTGTTCTGAAATAATTTACCGTATAGTGTCCCGTCAGACAACATTCTCATGATCTAAAATGCCTTCAAGTATTTTACCACTTTATTATTCCGTTACCTGTCACGTGTCAGATGAATAGTAGATTTTTGAGGTGTATAGGTGAGGCGTTTGGTTGATGGGGTGACCAGTGTCTATTGAGTGGTTTAGTCGACTGCTAGATGCCGAGTTGCTCGTAATACCAAAATAATTATAATCAGTGGATCCGTAGACAAGCAGGTTTTTCGATTGTTGAAATGAGTACTACACACCTTTAATTTTGTGCTTTACATAAATGGACTTTGTACTGAGGTTGAACTGAAGTGAATGGGCCACACTTTGAAAAATCTCGCTAATTTGGGCATAATACGAATACAATTTTTTTTCCGATTGTAACAAGTTAACGAAAATGAAGTATACTAGTGGGTAATTGACTGAAAGAAACGTACCCGCTGTTTGTGTATTTTATTTAATGGATTGATTGAGCATATTTATACGCTCATTTAAATGTAATGAATAAATTTTCAAATTCAATTTCCGTTGTATTGGACAAGAAGAGCAAGCTTTTCTTAACAATCCTTCGTCTGTCTCATTATTTTCTGTTTTTTTATCATAAGCCCCTGACATTATCTTAAAATAAGAGATGTTGCCAGTTTGACGAAGGCAGCATAATTTCGCAGCTATCGGAACCTCTTGCCATGTAGCTTACTATTCAAGTAAATTGAATTCCTTACTAAACAAGATATGTTATGAATTGGGCTGTTTTCTTATCCAAAAAAAGTTTCGAACATTAAAAGCTAAAGAAGTATTACTATGAGAATCTACCTCTGATTCCGATTTCGACGATACCCATCGTAAATATGTACATGCATATGAGAAATGTCTGGTCATTTGATCTTGTTTATTGACCTCTTTGAAATATGTGACGCCGTTATTCTTTAAGAAAAAAGTATTATGTTGATCTTGAAAAATATGTGAAGTTGACTTTACATACCCACAGACGTGTCCTCGCCTTCTATTCCGTTGCATGCACACGGCAGACCATGTAATTTTCCATCCAAATACCAGCTGTCTCCTTTAGTCTCAGAGAACCTAAATAATTAATTGATCCCCACCGCAAGAACAGCCCTTGCAAGACTACAATTACATCTCTTGCAGTTTAAACCTCAGTGGCATTGTCATCGCTTTTACAGCACCAATCTGGTGGGGTTAAGTTACTGGATGTTGAGACTGAGAGGAATACACCTTTTCATGTTGTCTGGAATCATTCTCAACATATCAGAATTGCCTTATTTTGAAAAAAGGGGCAGGTGACAAAGGTTCCGAGTTTGATATACGAGAAATTCATCTCTCTCATTATACTACATTCGATGACATGGCATTTTTGTCAAACATCTTTCGAAAGAAAAAATATTTCTTCGCAAGAAGTTTGCATGAAGACCCGGCATGTTCAAAATGAATGTAAGCACAGCTATTTCTTAGAAAGATAAGCGGTGCAAAAACACCCGCTCCACAGCCAATTGAGTATTAAAGAAGTTTTAACGACCGTTTTGCACTCTGTCAAGCAAAACAGGGTCCTGTGGAGTTATACAGCGTGTCCCTTCTAAAAACGAAACCAGATTATAAAACCCCCACTCGTCACATGAAATCTCCGCCCCTGATTGCTATAACTTAATTACGCAAAATAACCTACTAACGTGAGTTGTTATGGTGTCAGATTTACTTATTGAAACAAAAAAACAGAAGAAATAATTTTGATTTATCTGACACTGCATACATGAGAATATACAAAAAAAATAATAATTGTAGCAAACTTCTAAAAAATAAATACATTTGCAGCATTAGAAATATACCGACTAATCAAGGGTTCACACATAGTGGACTTTGCATAGTCTATCCACTTTGCAAGATAATTTCTTCCTTGTTGTCTGCCAGCATCACATGGCAGGGTTAATGAATGCATTTTGGAACATTTCTGAGAATAAACAACATTTCACATAAACTTTTATTACCCATCTGTCACTCGTGCTTACATATGTATAAAAAATAACCTAGGCGTTTCAATTGTGTACTTCAATAAAAAAAAACCCAATAATGCCTTCAGATATTGCTGTTTGGTTTGAGCTATGTGTAGCCACTTCTGATATCTCTACTTAATCATCTGTGTATGAAGTGATAGACGAGGAAATATGCTTTCCAAATATGTATGCGTTTATTTTCATATCTGCATACATGCTTTACATAGATATCCAGGTTGACCGTTTTGTGTATTGATCCTATCGTGTCTTTAGCTCTTTCAAGTTAAAGCACACTGTTGATAGCATATCCTGCAGGTCAGTATATGAGAAAGGCTGACAGATGTCCAACCATGATATGGTTTCAAGGGATGGCACCTTACCACAAGTCACGTGCTGTAATTGTGGTATGTCCAACGTGCACCCGAAAATGGTCAAATGTTTCAGACTTGTACAAACCACCGATAACACATCCAAGAAGTCATTCATAGAGATAGGTTGACGAATGTGGAACAGTGTCATGCTCTGAAGCACCGGCATCTTGCTACAAGACACATTCCTAAGAGCATTGCCACGTGGTATGTCTAAGGAACATCCGCTTACTGTTAACTCCTTTAGGTTTCTACATGTGACTGAGGACATCACCAACAAATCAATCAGCGAAATAGACCGTGGAACATGGTACAGTGACAGAAACTCAAGTAATGGCATCTTACAAGTCAGACTGGGTGATTCGGTGTAATGTGGTATATCGATTCCACATCTGGCAATGGTTAACCTTTCCAGAGTTTGAACTTCGGAAGCAGTGGCCAGAACATCAGTGATTGATAGAGACTGCCATTTTTCAACATCTGATTTGTGCATTGCTGTTATGTTTATTGTACACTGACTAGTGCGGGCCATGCATGGCATTGTTATATCCTGGTTAGGTTTTCTGGTGATCATCACTGAGACGACATTGCTTTCAAGCGCACGTAATTTTGGACACAGGGCTAATGTCCAAGCCAGCAGATCAGTCAGCGAAACAAGCTGACTGATGTCATGCAATGATAAAGTCTCCAGTACTGGCATCTTGAAACAAGCCACGTTGCGTACTTCAGAGTAATGAGACATGTCCGCTGTACACTTATCGATTGTTAAATGTGTCAAGTTCGTACACAGGCGTGATGTTAGCGCAAACAGGTGAGTCACTGAAATATGCCCCTCGGTGTTTTTCACCTTCATGGTCTTAAGAGCGGGTAACCTACGAGAAATCGCATGGAATTTTGTGCTATCTGTTCTATTTACTACACACCCGTCAACAGTCAACCATTTTAACCTTGGAAACACCGGGGCTGAAGTGAGCAAAATGTCAGTCAAAGGAAAAATGTTCCCATTTTCACCGCATGGCTCCTGGCTTATTGCTAAACCTACGACAGACTGACTGGGATCACAACTTATCGTTGCCTGAAGAGATTCTTTGATCCTGGATACTTCTACCCTAACACCAGCGATGCGTAGGGTACGCATGTTTGGACAAGATTCAATTATCCGAAGAACGTCAGTTATGGTTACAGGTTGGCCTTTATCTTTTATGGTCAAGGTCTCAAGTGACGGGGTCGTACCACCAGTAACACGTTTTAATTTAGCGTTATGTGCGATGTCTTTTGTATACCCGTCGATGGTCAAGTTCTTAATGTTTGTACACAGTCGTGTGATCATGGCCAGCAGGTCAGTCATTGAAATGGACCCCCTAATATTGGTCAAATTAAGGGTCTCAAGAAATCGTGTCTTACGAGCTGAGGCTTGGCTTGCAAGAAGGCAATCTGGTATCCCTAATATACAATCGTTAATAGTTAACAAATGTAAATCTGGAACTACCACTGCTGTTGTAGACAACAGATCACTCAAACAAATAGCGTTGAATTGATTCTTCCTTGTCTCATGTGATATTGATATGCTTGCTATGGACTGGCTTGTGTCACAGCTAGAAATTCTCTCAGGAAATACCTGGTTCCTGGAAATCTTTACCCTGATATCATTGATGCGAAGAGTATTCATCTTTGGGCAGGAAGTTAAGATCCAAAGCATATGCCTGACAACGTCAGACTGGTCTGTAATTTCTGGGGTCAAGGTAATAACTTGATGACATTATACCATTGGGCAGACTTCGCGATTCATTGCACTGTGGTATATCAGTCACATGCCCTGCACCAATGGTCAAATTATGTAAGTTTGTACACGACTGTGATATTATGACCAGCAGGTTGGTCATTGAAATGGATTCATCAGTGATGTTTGTTATCTTTAAGGTCTCAAGCGATAGCATCTTACCACAAGACACATCTCGTAAATTAGAGGTATTTGGTATGGTTAATCTACAACCGTCAATGGACAACCACTGCAAATCTGTAAATACTACTGCCAACGTGGACAGGAGGGGACTCAAACAAATATGCTGCGAGTGTTTCTTTCTTGTGTCATGTGATATTGATAAGCCAGCTACGGACTGGCTTGTGTCAAAGCTTGACATTCTCTCACGAGTTTCCTGGTTCCTGCTTATTTCCAGCTTGACATCATTGATGCGTAGAGAACACATATTTGAGCAGGACGCTAAGAGCCAAAGCATGTGAGGGACTACTGCTTGGTCAGTGATTTCTATGGTCAAGGTCTCAAGTGATGGCATAGTTTGCAATGCATTGCAACAGTGTTACACACGGTCACATGCCCTGCACCAATGGTCAAATTATGTAAGTTTGTACACGACTGTGATATTATGACCAGCAGGTTGGTCATTGAAATGGATTCACAGTGATGTTTGTTATCTTTAAGGTCTCAAGCGATAGCATCTTACCACAAGACACATCTCGTAAATTAGAGGTATTTGGTATGGTTAATCTACAACCGTCAATGGACAACCACTGCAAATCTGTAAATACTACTGCCAACGTGGACAGGAGGGAACTCAAACAAATATGCTGCGAGTGTTTCTTTCTTGTGTCATGTGATATTGATAAGCCAGCTACGGACTGGCTTGTGTCAAAGCTTGACATTCTCTCACGAGTTTCCTGGTTCCTGCTTATTTCCAGCTTGACATCATTGATGCGTAGAGAACACATATTTGAGCAGGACGCTAAGAGCCAAAGCATGTGAGGGACTACTGCTTGGTCAGTGATTTCTATGGTCAAGGTCTCAAGTGATGGCGTCAAACCAGTTGTCGTTGTCCGTGAATCATTGCACTTCTCTATATCTTTTACATGCCCACCGAGGGTCAACTTCTTTAAGTTTGTACACGATTGTGATGTTACGGTCAGCACGTCATTCATTGAAATGGACCCTGTGATATTTGTCAACTTAAGCGTCTCAAGTGATAGCATCATACTATTAGTCACATGTTGTACTTCATTGCCCTGTGTTATGTGTAATGTATACGCGCCGATGGTCAAGCTCTTTAAGTTTTTACACACATGTGATGTCATTGACAGAAGGTCCGTAATTACAACAGACCCTGTGGTGTTTTTCAACTTCATGGTATCAAGGTATGGCATCCCACAGAATATTGCAGGACCTAAGTCAGTCTTATGTGGTAAGACTATGGGACATCCAGCTACGGTTAATTTCTTCAAGTCGGTACACACCACTGATATTAGCGCCACTAGATCGATAATTGAAACTGACTGATTGTTGAATATTTGAAGGTTCTCAAGTGATGCGATCTTATAATGGCCAATTTGTAATTCAGTTTCTTGTGCCAAATCTACTTTACACTCATTTATAGTTAAAGCTTTCAAATTTGTGCAAACTGCTGACAACATAGCCAGCATGTTGGTCATTGAAAGAGGCTCACTGACGTTGTACAGTGTCATAGTCTCCAATGATGACATCTTACCAGATGGCACATTCGGCAGTTTAGAGAAGTGTGGGATATGCAGAGAACATTCGTTCATGGATAACACTTCCACGTTTTGGCACACAAATGATATTCTATTCAACAGGAGTGGCAACGAAAAACGGTTTCTCATGTTCTCCAGTCGAATATATCTGTATGACGGTATACGTATGTAACTTTCCGCAGCATATTCAAGAAAATACAAGAGAGAATGTGCTATTAAACCACGCGCCAAAATGGGTGGATGAATATGATGTTTTTTGAGAAGTTTTGAGAGGTGTTCCAAAAACAGAGGTCCGGACTGACTCTCATAATTGATCAAAATACCAAGGTGAAACAGTGACTTCACAGGAAGATCGAGACCTCGTTTCAGCTCGTCATGTACATCTCCACCTTCAGATTCCGGTAATCTGTTCTTTGAAGAAAAAGGGCAAGCAGGCCCACTTGGCCGATTTGAAAGGTGAATCAAGTGGTTGAGGACCTTTCCAGCCATCTTGCTGCCACCAACTTCTTGGCTACAACTGAATGCCAAGGTGTACATCAGGTCGAGCGCCATATCTTCGTCTGATATTTTACTTAAATTCTCAAGTACATTAGGTTCGCTGGATATAAAATCACCTGCACATTTCTCCTGAAATAGAAGATGAGGAAATGAATAGAATATCACAGGTGATTCTAGCATTTTCTTGTGGATTTCATGCCTAAAGATAAGTCCAATTTCAACCCCTAGATAAAGCACATCTTCTTTTCCATTAAAATCCTCTAAAGTAAACATCAATTTTTTACCTGGCAGCAACAGTGCGGATAATGATATTCTACCAAGGTCTTTCCAGAATCGTTTTAGTTTTTTCATTTCGTGTGTCATACGGGTTCCATGCTCAAGGTAAGCTATTAATAAAGTAGCCCGAGGTTTTGCCTTATCTAAATGATTAAAGAACAATGCTCTGAGAAAACATTCAAATAAAGTACTCATTGTCGTGATTGAATTGGTACTGTCTGGGGGGTGTTTCTTCAGCACAAAGCATATCATTGCCAGCAGTATCGGAGTAGTTGCAAAGCCGTATATTACGTCGTTTGTCTTGATTTCATTTAGATTATGTTTAGCCTCGTTTGAATTTGGGAAGTACCTTTCTACATAGGTTTCTATTCCTTGAGCATTAAATCCATCAAGACTGATGTGCGTGTATAACGCGCGTTTGTGTGTTTGAAGTGCTGAAGAATGCCAGGAACGTGATGTGACCAGAGTTATCACGTCGCGCATAATTTTACCGTGTAACAATTTGTTCATATCACCTTGACACTCTTTAGAATTGAATTCATCGTGCCCATCCAAAATAAGAATCATTTTAGATGGATTCTGACGGATGAACTTCTCAATATGATGAGGACGCACTTTACTATCTTCGGGCAGAAGTTGGCTGTGAATGGCTTCGCCAATCTTGTCTGTTTCCTTTACTCTTCGTAGTTCTAGAACACAAACAACCGGGACAATCTGTAGTGGGGAATCTGTATCTCCCTTTGCCCAATCATACGCAAGCTTTTTGCAAAGTGTGCTCTTTCCCGACCCCCCATCTCCATTGACAAGGATGCGAGTGGGACGTTTCCCATTCACTTCCAGTTCGAAAATACTGTGGTGAGACCTTTCAAGGGATGTCCTTACTACTTTACCAGAATCCCGTTGCTGCTCATAAAGCGACAGTGATATGTAGTAATGATCTAAATTACTTTCAGTATCATCTTGCCAGGGCTCGGTTTTCATGAAGCAGTACTCCTCAAGATAATGTCGCTGTAGTTCATTCCGAAACAACTCTACATCTATCTCGTCCGAAGGATCTGGTGAATCTATAACACAGAAATATGAATAATGAAAGAAACTGTCTTAGTAAACAAAAGGTAATTTTCCAGACATTCTTAAAGAGAATACACAGTACTGGTTGATGATGGAAAATCTTTCATCAAAATTTCACATTTCCATATTTTCCAGCTGACAGTAAATTACATTTGCATTATAATGTGGGACTAATTCACTTCATATGCAATAAAAAGTTGAGGAATTTGCAGTTTGAGTACCCGAAGGAGTAGGCTTCGTTGCTGCAGTGTGTATGGCAACAATTAACATAGTCCCACATATAGATTTCTGTGTTAGTACTTTGTCAGCAGTGGGGATTTGTGTAACAGATATGTCCAAAACGAAGTGTTCTTTTGTTTTAAACTACTCTCTCCTGTACTATACTGACATTTTTAGGTTACTATCTGTCCACAGAAGGTTTGAAAGCAGTTGATATTAAAATGTTGTTGTTCTGCAAGTAATCAACTAGTACTGTATATTCTTTTTAAGCGTCGTTTAATGTTTTAAAGTTAATCAATAATCCGGATTCGCATATCTGAAACGTGATAAATAGATTGGGAGGGATGTTTTCAATCCGTGTAATGCCACATGCTACATTTGAAACATAGCTATGCGCGTGTTAGTAGAATACGCAATACACGTCGCAATCAAGTATTACGCTATACTATAATAATTTAAGACACAGAAGCTGTTCTTTTCCCGGGAAGGATTTGATATGTTTCTTCACTTCCATCACATCAGATCACAAAACCTGAGACAAGCGATGAAACATAATTAGTTTCAACAGCATTTAATTTGCGATACTAACCAGCATTCTGCAAATTTCTTTACACAGGATAAGGCGCCGTCACACTATGTCGCATTGGCATTGCGTATCCATTGCGTATGCAACATTTTGAAATTCGACGGCACACGCTATAAGTTCGTTTGGGGATCGTTTTGCACGTCGTTGCTATCCGTTTTGATACGCAACAGTACGTTGTTGTTCGTTCCGTACGCTGAAAAATTTTAAGCATGCATAAAATTTATCGACGTATGCCAAACGTACAAACCATGCGCAGGGCGTACGCTCTGAAGTTGCAATACGAACGTTTTATTTGTCAACAGGACGGAAGCAGTAAGTCACCGATACGTTTCCATTCATCTACCATAAGTGAGGCCCTTTCTCCGCGAACGTTTTGCGTTATTATGATTATGCTAGATTATGCTTCATGTATCTGGGTGTGTTTGTGTGTGTGTGAGTGTGTGTGTGTTTGTGTGTGTGTGTGTGTTTGTGTGTGGGTGTGTATGTGTGTGTGTGCGCGTGCGTGTGTGTTTGCGCAAGAAAATTGCACACCTCAACCCATGGGGTTTGTTGCTTAAAGTGTTTATACTAGTAAAATGTCTCTGGTAATAATATGAAAATTGTTGTTATCGAATTCGGTAAAATACCAGATTTTATCAGATTTTATTCTCCGGAAAAATGTTTCATGCAACATCCCCTGATCGAAATATGTTGTTCATTCCTCATAACAGTTTTACAATACTGTTTAAGAATACATGAAGGTGAAAATTCTACATTAGTCAATTTCCAGATTTCCAAAAAGGATCGTAAAGAAAAGAAGATCTGTCTAATAAGAATTCCTTTTTAGTTACCATGAAATTTGATAAGTTCATTATTTTGGAACAGTAAATCACCAATCTACAACACGTTTGCAAAAATATGAGCTTATCATTACTTTAACCGTTGGCCAGATGTCAGGTTATTAATATTTTTCTCACGCGAATATTAAATTGGGGTAAAGGTTGCCTTTCATATCAACTAGCCCTGGAATAATACCATATGAATACTTTTAATGCTCCCTTTTACTGTTTTTTTTGAGGGGGGGGGAGGGTTGAAACTACTCTAGAATCAAGTAAACTATGCAAGGATTCTTCTGTTTAAATCTTGTAGTCAAACGTTGACTCATTCTAAAATTACTAATGTCAATATCCCTCGTGGCAGGCAAACCTGCTATGTGGCTCTCTATGGGTCCTATTTTTATCGTTTTATACAATTAAAATACTGGTTTGTTCATGCTTGATTCTCCTTAAGTAAACAATTAGAGACAAATCCTTCCAGCTGGGAGCTCCACTCCAGTTGGTGTATGGTTGGTATATATTTCAACTCATTTGGTTCTTGACGCATTTTCAAGTGTTCCCAATCATATCACTAACCTTTAATATTTTATCTTAACACTATTATACTATACAAATACAAATCTTGGCTCTCTTGGATTACGACATAGGCCTACTGGATGAAATTAGATACACAAACTCGAATGATGGGACAAAAATGACGTCGAGTTCAAGAAGGTATATGTTCGTAAATGCACAAGGTGATGGAGACGTTTTTAATTCATTTTGATTCGCTGTCAGTACGTTCGATTCAGTTGAATTCACCCACACGGAATTCATTCGCTGGGAATGCTGTGCGTATTTGGAATTTTTCAATTCGTTCGCGGTACGCAATGCCGATTCGTCATAGTATGACGGCGCCTATATGCGGTACAATAATAGTCGTAGGACCATAATATTTTTCGTAGAATATGAGCATATACTTGGTGTAAAACTGTGACAAGAAGTATATTCCAACAGTTCTTGCAAAATTTGACCGTTTTAGTGACACCACTGATCTTCAATGTCATTGCAATTTCCAGCGACAGCCCTATGAATGACTTTATGTTTCAATCGACGGTGAGAACACACACACCGGACTCATAAGCAAGGCACAACTTTGAATGTGAGTAATATGTGCATATACAGGGTGGCCCAGAAAGAATGCTACGAGTATAATCGCTAATTTCTTCAACATTATCGCCAAAATGTCATTAATTTCTATTTCGATGGTTAGACCATTCCTTTTCCAATAAAATGATTCCAAGATCATTGATTTTGAGTAAGGCGTTTTGATTCTAGTGTCATTTTTCGGAGGCAATGCAATTTCCCAAATTTTCAACAGCGGCGGTCATCGGAACGCCGAGATGTTATGGCGTCTCAGCTTGCCATACCGGACAAACCGCGATGACAGTGGAGACATAGCTAGCATCGTCTTCCTTCTAAAAGCAAGGGCATTCCAGCCCTTTTGTCATTGCGGTTTGTCCGGTATAGCAAGCTGAGACGCTAGAATATCTCGGCGTCTCAATGACCGCCGCTATTGAAAAATTGGACAATTTGGGAAATTGCATTGCCTCCGAAAAATGGCCCTAGAATCAAAACGCATTACTAAAAATCAGTGATCTTGGTATCATTTTATTGAAAAAAGAATGTTCTAACCAACGAAATAGAAATTAATGACATTTTGGCGATAATGTTGAAGAAATTAGCGATCATACTCGTCGATATGGGTGAAGAAATTAGCGATCATACTCGTAGCATTCTTTCTGAACCACCCTGTATTGAGTATTTACAATGGTGAAAATGCACACGTTTCGTGAAACATTTTAACATATCTTTATCATGCGCTCCATTATCCCATTGCAATCATATGTTTATTATTTCTTACAAAGAGACCAGTTCTGTCGTTATCATTTCTCATATTAGTAATACGATAAACTTGTGGTTACCTGTAGCTAATGGACTGGGAACGGTTGTCGATCTGATTATATCTTCAAGTTCTTCTTTGGTTCGAGTAGCCATCTGCTCCCACTCAAATAGCATGCAATAGATGCCATCTGGACGAGGAAGATGAGCTTTCATGAAGGCTTCATACCGGTCAATCGCTGCTGCCTTAAATCCCAGATTCACTCCTAAAGGACGAAGACACTCTTGAGACAAATTCTCTGCAATTCCCCATAACTCCTCTCCTGGTATTCCGGTATCATTTGACGAACGGGGTATTAAAGCTTGCGGGCGATGTTTTGTAGACGGATTTCCTATTTGGATTTAGAAGTTTATTTAATTTCAATCAGTTTATCTTCAATAATCCCCTACATCTTCTGTATATTTTCTTTTAACCTCTATATATAGCACTTGTTTTATTTCGAATTCACACTTACAGGAAGGAGGAGCCAGAAATTTACCGGCATAAGTTAACAAAAAGTGGGTTCTATCAACTAATCAGATCACACGTGCACTAGTCTGGAGCTGATTATGAGTGGCCGATGCATGCCACCCGATGTGTGTTAGTCGCGCCGTGGTAATGCATGCACTCTTTGAATCGATAAGCTCCTCCCCCTTCAGCTGTTTCAAGGACGTAGGCTGGTTTGAGCACGGGGAGGTGCACATCTTGGGGAGGTGGAACTAAAGTGACATGGGGAGCTCGGTGCACATCTTAGGGAGGTGGAACTAAAGTTGAGTAAATCAGGAGTTGAAAGCAGAAAAAGTGGTGCAAATTTCATTTTGCTTGCCAGGGGCGGAACTCATATGGCTCTGCAGGAGGGGGGGGGGGGTGCACGTGCACCCAGTGCACCCCCAGCCTACGCCCTTGTGTTTCTGCAAAATTTATCCCGAAATGAAACTTGCAAAGACGTAAAATAAACACAAATTAACTAATTTATAGGGCATTGCTGAGGGTGAGTATCACACAATACGCCTTATTTAGGGTGTCATTATTACCATTTACCATATTTCTCACAATACTTACGATGTCAATTTTTCTTAATTTATTCCTGTTATGTGCCAGCTCCATCTTCCTTTAATATCAAAAAATCTCAGTAACTGACATAGATTATCTATGTTAAAATATACGAAAAGGACAAAAAGATCTTAGAATAGAAGCAACCACTCTGATTATTCCATGTTATTGATGCTTTAATATACAAATGTTGACTAGAATGCACCTTTGTTTCGTTATGTTTTGTTTGTCTTCGTATTTTACCTGAAGATAACTGATCATTGACATTCGTCAGTTGGATGATATTTTCAAGTTCCCCTCTCGATCGCGGAGACTTCTGCTCCCAGTCGCATAGCATATGGTATATGCCGTAAGAACTTGGGAGAGTAGCTTTCATTAAGTCTGCGTACCGTTCCACTTCTGCTGGCTCAAATCCCAACCTCAGCCCGAGAGGACGAATACAAGATGGAGGCAAACCTTCGGCAATGCTGCATAACTCTTCCGGTTTTATCCCTGTACCAGATGCCGACGGAAGGGGTGACAGAGTCTGTGGCTGGTCACCTAAGGAAATGTAAACACGAAAGTCTGGAGTCATACTTTCATACAACCTATGCGGTGATCTACTATCACATTTCGAAGAATGAAATCGTTGATAACAGCTTTTGTTGATTAACATAAAACTGGTTGGGGGCCAGATTAGTGATGGACCTAGCTTGTAACTCGTGGTCACCTTAGTGAAACCACGTAAAATGTAATGCCACTGAAACTACAAACGAAAGAAAACATGTTGTGCAATATGTGAAGGTGTAGCTTGCCGTAACTATTGAACACGCGTTTACCCTACATGTAAACAAACATTATCGATTTGTTCCTTGTTCTGTTCGTGATGGAATTTACCTGAAAAACGAGCCATGCGACTCGGGCAACTGCCAATTAGCAGCTACGTCATAGCATGAGGGGCGTAGCTACGGGGGAGGGGGACGCTGGGGGTGGGGCCACGTGCTCCCCACAAATTTTGTGTGCCCCCAGGTGCCCTCCCACAAAAATTATGACCATGAAAAATTTGGACCTGGGATTTGGAGAAAAAATTTGATGAAGAAATTTTGTCTTCGTCACTACCACCCCCCCCCCCTCCGCTGAGCGAATTTTTGGAGACTGGCGTGACTGGGAAAAATTTTGGACGTGGGATTTGGAGAATTTTTTTTCGTACCCCCCCTCCCACCGCTGAGCGGGTCTTCGGCGGCTGGCGTGACCAGGAAAAAAATAGACCAAGGATTTGGTGCCCCCACCCCCACAAAATTTCAAGACCCCAAGTGCCCCCTGCATCATTTCTGTTTAATTGCGATTGGAAAAGTAAACAAAAATGTGCATTATTTACTATCAATCTGTGCAGAAATCATAGTTAACATATTTTTGTGTGTGTTGACTGGATAAATATTCATATATTTGTGTTGTAAACTAACCTTGTATTGATGCAACACGCAAGACTGATGTATCAGGGAGACTTCTAAAGTCCGCTTCACCGATTTTCTGACCATCCAGGCTGAGGGCAATATTCTCCAATCTGAATATCGATGCAGATTTCTCCTTCAGTTCTGGCCAAGATGATGCTTTCACAGGAAATACCTTTCCCCCATCTCCATGTTGAACTTTGAAACTTCGGCCCATGTTGTGCCTACCATCGCAACCCTGACAGATAAAATAATGTCACATGTTCTGTAAGTCGAATGTGAAGTGTTCATTTTATATTTTCTATGCAAATATCACACGGTGAACGAAATTGATGTGAATGAAGAGCAAATCTTACATCTTGTGCAGAAGTTCCAGGGCGTTCATCATGCTCTGCATCAGGTGGACGATGTGGTGCGTAGTCCCCAATCGAATAATGTTCATAAGGCGATGGACGTTTAGCGGAAGCACCGACAGATTGTCTCTCAGAAGTATTCGTTGGCACCGATGGCAAGACAACTTTGTCTCGAGAGCAGTTCATGTTTATAAGTCTTTCAAACTTCGGTCTTGATCAATTGTATAACTGAGTGGATAAGAATTTTGTGAAAATTATACATTGTACATTATAAACTCCATACGAAAATAAGAGACATATTCGATAACAAAATATGATTACGTTAACAGATGGTGCCCCGTTGTAAATATTTTACTACGTAATATTCTCAGGAGCAACTACCAAAAATTCCAACCCTTCCAATGATTTGTATTGTCGAGCAATGGTGAGGTGTCCTAACTGCCAAAATAAATCCCCTCAGAAATTGCAATAATAATCTGATAACATATTGTATTTCCTTTTCAAATGGATTCTGTCGTTTCGTTCTGTTTTTATCTTTAGAAATACATCATTATATTGATTTCTCTTATGCACGGACCCACTGAAAAACAGAGTGCTGAATGAGTCTTTCCATGTTGAAATCGGTGACATCACGAACCGTTAAAATGAGGCGCGGAGAGCAAAAACACGATTCCGAGATAAACGCATTTAAAGATGCGACTAGTAGCAATCATTAACATTCACATGCTAGACATTGTTCATCTAAATGCCCAGGTAATACGTAAGGGAAATGCTCTTTCATGCTATTTATTTATTTATTTATTTATTTATTTATTTATAAAAAAATATTTTACGAGGTAGCCTATTCAGATTTTCGATTATCCATAAAATGAGTTAAATTCTTTCAAAATCATTCCACAGATTGGTTACGGTTCGACCGGCCCACAACTTTGTTAATGTACGTGTATTGTCAGGGGTGGCGGAAAGTATTTTCGTTTTTCTTTTGGGGGGGGGGGGTCGAAGCCAAATAAGGGCACTTATATGTCAAAAGGGGCATTGGGCGCAAGCAGATATTTTCACCATCAGATTTGGTGTTTGCTTGAAGATGCTGTTTTTAGCGGCAATCTAACTCAAACCCAACCTTTTTTTTTAAAAATGGGTTCCGATTTGAAACATGAAATCTATAGGCCTACACATAATCCGCGAGCAAGCGTAGCGAGCGAGCGGTTTGAGAAAATTTAGAAATGTTAAGTTGTAAAACTCGCAATGTGGTCTATTCTGGCGCTAATTACAGCACTGATTTTTTTGTAGTATTTAAAAAAAAGATAAAGAACATCTGTCTAGATCAAACTTTTCTGCTTAAAGTGGCTGTTTTTCATAGTAATGTAACTTGAGCAAAACCTTTTTGAAGGGAATTTGTCATCATTAAACATGAAATAATCATAAATCTACCTCGCTAGCGAGCGGTTTAGGAAAAATTTGAAATTTTAAGTTGTAAAACTCGCTTTGTGGTCTGTTCTGGCGCTAATTACAACTCAGAATTTTTGCAGTGTGTTAAAAAGATGAAGAACATCAAACGAATTCATAAGAATCAATGAGCAAATACGTTAGTGAAGGCAGAGATGATAAACTATAGTTTCGCTATAAATTACAAAGTCATGATGCACATTGCGAATACTTGAAATTCCGCTGAAGAAAAAGGGGCATTCTTCTCCTTACGAGGTTATTTTCTTTGTTGAAGAGTAGAAAAGGCGACCGTAGGAAAGTTACCTCACGAAAAACACTTTTTTATCGCTTGAAGAGTATATAAAATGGGGCCATGTAATCACGAATTTTTTTGGGAGAGGGCCCAGTTTTTGCAACCGCAGACGGCTCTATAAAATAAGAGGCCAAATGCCCCTTTTAGGTACAAAATGTGCCTCTTCTTTGAACAAAGTATTTTCTTTCTTTATTGTGTGCCCCATCAGACAGTCAGAAGCAAAAATACACAGAATAAACAATAACGAAAATAAAAGAAAATCACCTCCAGTGACGAATGTGCGTATATAAAGGTTTCACTGCACTCAGTATGGGTTCAAACCAAGATAAGGCACATTTAACGTAGAAAAAAAAACATTTAATGCCTTCAATTAACATGGGGGGGATGGGGCAAACAGTAGCATGGCATAATTTTGCTACCACATGAGGGCATTAAGAGGAGATACTATATGCCCTTTTTAGGCACAAAATGCTTGTTGAATATAATTTACCTAATTATGTCTATTGTAGGCCTATACGTGCCCCGTTAGGGGCCCCCCAAAAATAAAAATGAATATAAAGCAGACAAATATCGACAAAAATGAGTAGACTAAAAAAAGGCGTCGTTTCACAAAGGGCACATTTCATTTTGAAAAAAAGGCATGCGTCATTTCACAAAGGGCACATTTCGTTTTGAAAAAAAAAGGCATTTTTTTTGCTATCCCAAATTTTTTGGGGGCAAGTGCCCCCCCCGCCACCCGGTTCCGCCGCCAATGTGCATTGTGTACAAAGCGAGGGCTTTACGAACCGGAAAGCCGCGCGCACAGGGAGCGCTTGCCCGGTTCGTAATGCCCACTTTACATAGCTGTGACGCCTCGTCGCGAAGGTCATGAACGTTACCGGTTCGTAATGCCCGAAAATTGGGATACTGCGTTTTTCGGGCTTTTGTAAATTTTCGTTTCATAAATATCTTAATAATTAGGGAGTTTTATGATCTGAAATTTTGCACAAAGATGCGGCCTAGTCTTGACATTGAACATATGTGAAAATCTGAATTTCGAACATTTCATGATATTCCACTTATTTTCACGGTTCGTAATGTCACCGACGACATGTGGGATCAGAAATGACTCAATGACAAAAAATTAATCCTGGCGGAAGACTTCTCTTCTTCAATAACGAATAAGCAAAAGTTGAAACTTTACACAACGCAAAGGTGGATGTTATTATACATGTAGATCTACAATCATACTCGCTGAAGCACTCATCTCGGTTGGAAAGTAACATAAAGTTCAAATTTCCCAATACAATACAAAAAAGTAGATATCAATATAGTTCCATCACTATAATCGCTGAAGGGTGCATTTTGGTCGGGAAAAGTGGCGTCAGCTCAAAGTTGGCATCTATACAATATTCCAAATTGTTTACTGAGGTACATGACGATATTTGCTGTGAATAGGACATGACAACCTAGACATGGTAAAATTATGTGTGGGATATGCTTTTCAGGGATATCAGTTGTAATGTTTTCTTGAATCGACTTCCTCTTGTGACACAATACACAATGCACTCGAAGACAGCCCTAGCAATAAAGGAATTTCTTGCTTAAATACCACACAAACACATACATCTTAAAAGCATTGCACAAAATAGGAATTCAAAGTCCAGAATTGTGTGGAATTGCCCATATTTAAATAAGAAGTTTTCGTGGAAGTATACATAATTTTTTCTCTCACGTAAATTCTTTTGGAGAATGTAACCTTTACAAAATGCTATATGCTTCCTGGTGAATATAGTGTACATCAGGGCCCTGGGAACGATTTTTCACCGGGGGTGCAGAGATATATATTTTCGCGACCCTCCAAAATTTTAGCGGCCAAAAAATTTTCACGGCCAAATTCGCGGCCAAATCAACAGCTGACAAGTCGCTCAGTGGGGGGGGGGGGGGGTGTCGTCGGAAAATTTTTGCGACCAAAAAAATTTTTCACGGCCAAATTCGCGGCCAAATCAACAGCTGAAAAGTCGCTCAGTGGGGGGGGGGTGTCGGCGGAAAATTTTCGCGACCCAACAATTTTCACGGCAAAATTCGCGGCCAAATCAACAGCTGAAAAGTCGCTCAGTGGGGGGGGGGGGGTCGGCGGAAAATTTTCGCGCCAAATTCGCGGCCAAATCAACAACTGAAAAGTCGCTCAGTGGGGGGGGGGGGGGGGTGTCGCGGAAAATTTCGCGGCCAAAAGAAAATTTTTCACGGCAAATTCGCGGCCAAATCAACAGCTGAAAAGTCGCTCGGGGGGGGTGGGTGTGTCGGCGGAAAATTTTCGCTGCCAAAAAAAATTTCACGGCAAATCGCGGTCCAAATGCAACAGCTGACAAGTCGCTCAGTGGGGGAGGGGGTGTCGCGGAAATTATCGTGGCCAAAAAAAAACAACGGCCAACAGTCGCGGCCAATCAAACAGCGGAAAAGCGCTCGGCGGCAAATTGAGAAAAATAGACATACTGTACACGTCTTTTTGCAGGGGGTGCTGCTTCAGCACCCCCAGCACCCCCACTTCCCAGGGCCATGGTGTACATGTAATGTGGCATAAAGTTAGGTTGGAGCTATAGAATTAATTACACTGACGTCAATAGCTGCCTCCCAGTACTATTAATCTATTGTCAAGTAGGTGACTATACTCAATTCTTTTTCACTAAACATAGTGCCATGAAATAACCATGACAAATACAGGCTGTTCTGTTGAAAGGCCCCCCCCCCCGAAGAAAAAGATATGTATTAAATAGCACGACCTGGCACAACATTGCCAAACACTCCTCCGGCACCTGTCAAGAAAACACATTATATTGTATAAGACGATATGTATCGCGTTTCAAATTGTGCAGTTTTATAAGTGTAGAAGGGTTTTCCTGTATTATCCATCATAATGGAAAAAAAGTTCCCCGCCATAAAGATATTTTTCTAGGATTCACTTATTATAACCGAGTAAAACAGTTTATCAGTCGTAATTACAATCAATTAGAGTAATCAAGCAATTATTCAAAAGAATTAAATCACATACAAAGTTTGCTCCGTTTAAAGGTTTGTTCATCATAATGGAAAAACCCAGGTCGATCTAGTCGTCGAATAAACTGTACGGTAGCCAGTGGTGTACCTTGGGTCAATTCATTGGGGGTGGGGGGGGGGGAGACCCGGGCGCTCACCTGAAAGGATACTTTTAGATAGTGTATTTAAAACGCTGCGTACACCAAGTGCATGGTATAGGGATACTGAATTGTTAAGGGATGTTTAGTCATTTTAGTGTTGAAATATATACATAACTAAGGAATAAAGGTGCGCAGAAAGTGCAACTTTGGAGAAAAAGGTGCAGATCCATTTACGCCGCGGTATTTGAGCAAATTTGCACCTTTCACTGTTATATATGCGCTCGCCCCAGTGCGTGGGCGGTTACAAATTTGCACCATTTAAATTTCATGCATACCTTACAGGTTGGTATTGACAATATAAATAGCTTGCCCAAGGCTCGTCCGACATGCCCTCCCTACTCAAAAGTATTGCAACATATACTATAACGCATGCACTTTGAGTTGAAGGAAGGGGTCTTTATATAATGCTGTCCTACTGAAGTTTATTATTGAAAAATGACAAATTATTTGTAATGAAATCAAACAATATTCTTTCTCCTTTCTTCTCCAAGGCAGAGAGTTTATAAAATGCAGGAGCACACACGACAGAATGGCTGGAATTTAAAATTTAACATTTTTTGGCCTTTCTATAGGGGTGGGGTATAAATTCACACCAGCATCGTAATTCAGTTTCATATTTCTCGTGAAATGGGTTTGATGGCTTGGAAAGACTTCCAACAAACCAAAAAATGTCAATATGTTCCTCTGAAGCGGTCTCAGAAGGAAGACCACACCCGCAAAGAAAAAGAACGCCTCGTATCTTCATAAGACAGTTGTATAGGAGGATATGGCTACTAATTCTACATGATGGCCTTCTCTTCACATCATTATATCTGTTCTGAAAAGACAGTAAATTTTACGATGTTTGCAATAGTAAATCGCCTTTAGCATTGAGAAAGAATAATAAATTGTAAATTTCATTAGGACACCATTGTAGAAAAACCCTTTTAACTAAAAATGCATGCGTTATGGTGTATGTTTCAATACTTTTGAGTAGGGGGTGGGGGTAGCACCACGAACAGGTTAATGGAATAGTCGTCCCCACGATCCCGGGAATGAAACGTCCGTAAACTTACGAAAACGTCCTATAGGTGTAAGTTTGCACCTTATAGGATAGAAATAATTCATCTTCAACATAGTTTTATCAGGTACAAGTAAGCAACGAAAAAACATGGCACAGTATGTAAAGCGTCCGCCTCAAGTCCGGAAGGTCTCAGGTTCGAACCCCAGTCAGGTCACACCAATGAATTTTATTTCTTATGGTGCCCTCATGCACATTTTCGTTGCAAATCTGTAAGGTGCAACTTTATTTCAACTCATTTGGTTCTTGAGGCATTTTCAAGTGTTCCCAATCATGTCACTAATCTTTAAGCAATAATTAAACGTGTGATAATAACAGCAATAGTTTGATGGTTAATTGCTGTTAAAGGTGCTCCCAGTGTGACATTCGTCTCCACCTCTAAAGGTGCGAAGTTGAACTTTATTTTCTTAGTGTGTACCTTTTCAGTAGTTTTGCATTATGTATTTCATGCAGTATAAAATGAATTCCGCGAGCGAGCGTAGCGAACTAAGGGGTTTGGGAAACTTTGAAAAACCAAGTAGAAAACTGCGGTTTTGCGGTGTATCCCGGGAATGAAACATCCGTAAAATTACGAAAACGTCCTATAGGTGTACATTTGCACCTTATAGGATAGAAATAATTCATCTTCAACATAGTTTTATCAGGTACAAGTAAGCAACGAAAAATGATTGCCCAGTATATACAGCGTCCGCCTCACGTCCGGAAGGTCTCAGGTTCGAACCCCAATGAGGTCACACCAATGAATTTTATCTATTTTTTATGGTGCCCTCATGCACATTTTCGGTGCAAATCTGTAAGGTGCAACTTTATTTCAACTCATTTGATTCTTGAGGCATTTTAAAGTGTTCCCAATCATGTCACTAACCTTTAAGCAATAATTAAACGTGTGATAATAACAGCAATAGTTTGATGGTTAATTGCTGTTAAAGGTGCTCCCAGTGTGACATTCGTCTGCACCTCTAAAGGTGCGAAGTTGAACTTTATTTTCTTAGTGTGTACCTTTTCAGTAGTTTTGCATTATTAATTTCGTGCAGTATAAAATGAATTCCGCGAGCGAGCGTAGCGAGCTAAGGGGTTTGGGAAACTTTGAAACTCCAAGTAGAAAACTGCGTTTTTGTGGTGTATTCTGTCAAAGAAATTCGAAATAATTTATACCGTAATGTGAAAACAAGCTGAATTATGTGTTTGTTTATTCAAGCCCGAAGCCAATATTGTTCGGGGGACTGAAGTCAAAAAACAAACACCATAGCCGCAGAACTTATTTATGCTGGAGGGGTAGGGGGCTGACCTTTTGAACGAGTAGTTTCCAGGGGCTAGGCTTAAAATCAGTAGTAGAATCCCGAATGGGGGTAAGGAGGCGCAGCCCCTAAAGCTCGGGGGTTCTATCTTTAAGTCACAATAAGACAAAAAACCTCAAAAGCAGCGTCACATTTACTCTGGTACAGACTAGATGAATAATAATAATAATAATAATAATAACGTCTTATTTACCCAGGGTAGCCACTTCAGTCTGATAGACTGCTCTTCCAGCGGGCCCTGCATAACGTAAATCTTATTAATATCCTTCTCTGTTCTAGAATGCTGAGCGCCTGGCTAGAAAGCAGAAGGTACCATTTTTAAAAGTCTTTGGTATGACCCAGCCGGGGCTCGAACCCAAGACCTTCCGCACGTGAGGCGGACGCTCTATCCACTAAGCCATCACGCCGGTGATAGATAATATGAAATCAAACGAATCAAATGAATATCAAACATTTCAGCTTTATCCTCTGACTAGCGGATTTACTCACCAGGACATCTTCCATAAAGATCATATAATGGAAGTTAGAAGGAAAGGCTCTCGAGTCAGCAAGTAAACGCTCATCTAGCAAGCAGGTCTAATAAGTTTAATGGTCACAACATTCTTTCCCTGATTCGGTTCATCACTAATACAAACGTGTAATTAGGCAATGATGATAAATAGTGAAATACGGCTATAAATCAGAGGAAGCTTGTTAATTTTGTACATTTAATGTCTTTTCGATGAGGACTTTCCAAACAGGTTTCACTGACAACCAACATGACAGATCTGATCAGTTTCCGTTTGAATCACCCTGTTTTTAGAACCCGTCCTATTGTTACTGCTTGTTTAAAATCCCCTGATGTGGATATCATATAAATCAATCTTCCTAAGGCTCGTTTACACTATGTTCCCGGTGACCACGGCAGCCCCGTTTGCCCGAAATGTAGTGAACCGTGGGATTTTTGCCATGTTTTTTTCTCCGTATTCAAGTTTTATCAGGTCTTGCTAAGTTTTCTTACGATCTATCGCGGTATCCGTGACGTGTCGTTGAAAGAAATAAGCTGCCGAGTCCCGGAGGTTCGAAGGCTCACTACGTTCGGCCCGCGGTGTACCACGGATGCCAGTACGTTCCCTTCCGACCCGTCAGCTTCTGTTGGGGTCCCTTACGTTTTCCACGTTCTGATCATGGTCTGACACGTTTTTAACGATCTATAACGCTTCTACGGATGGAACGTGAACGCTGGGTAGCTTTGGAGCACGTTTGTACCCACGGTAAAGAAAGCTTCCCGAGCAATAGCAACAGCAGTGTGTATTAAATAAATTGTACAAGTGAAAATTATAATTTTGTTATATAAAATCATATACAACCTTGTTATGTTTGGTATTTTTACAAAGCTAAAAGACCATATATTTCAATGAAATTTATTTCACTTCATGTGGTTTTGTCTAACCTGAGATATGATGAATTTTCTGCACCAAATAATGCAAAATCGCTCTTGTACCACTGTACGCGTATGTCAATTTTGAAAAAAAGAAACCAATAATAAAAAATAGCGTGCAATCATGAAATGGTTCAGTGATCATCACAAACATATTTCAAGCATTTAGAAGTTATATCGCTCTATATAATTTACATCGAAAAAATGAAAATTTTCATTAACAAAGGACACGAAATTGAAATACATGCACGTGGTTCAACAAGGAAAGAGTGTTAATGTTAGAAAGTGTATATATTCCCCGCAGCCGGCAACAGAAAACATTTTTTTTCATTCGATACCCCTATGCCAGTAGCCAATCAGAAGGAGTGTTACAAAGGAGTGTTACTCCCACGCACGTTACGTATGCGGGTTTAAAATTCATGGCGCTTGTACGCGTACGCGACTCTTGGCCTTACGTTACATGTACATGACATTGATCGCGAGGAATTTAGCAGCTCCGAAAATTCCTACAAATGGCGTCCGATTCGAATCGGTAAGTGTGTTTACTTTTCATTTGTTTCGTCATATTATCATTATTATATTGTACATTAAATTGACATACTATAACAACACATCCCAAGATAAAGCACCTTTTCAAGCCTACCTGGGGTGGCTTAGTCCGGCTATCTGGATTTACGGTAGCTACAGATACCCGGCCGAAATTTGTCAGTATCCTTGCACGGATTAGTCATGGGGTTCTATTATATAAGTCAGAATCAAATGAACAACTTAAATACATGAAATCTCCAAGAATCCATTTACTCGCGGGTGATAACAAAATCAATCTAACACAAAAATGACAGCTAGTGTGACATCGCGAGAAGTTATCGGCAGTTGAGACGATATGCGGTTACGCAGTGTTTTATTTTCCTTGGCATTCCGCCGCAATTTTCACACTTACTGTGTATTGTCCTAGAGCAAAGCTAACTGGACCACATACCGCCCTCTCCTGGAAAAAACGAACAAATTTTGCCAGGGGGGGGGGGGGTGGATTGAATGATTCTGTCCAGGCCAAACCTGGACAAAGTTTTGTCAAGACAATGGCAGAAATTGAAACAATTAAACTGAAATGTTGAAGCAATGAGTCCTCATTCAATTTAATGTCGAGGTATTGTAAATCTAGCCATTTTGTAGCAATATTTCAGTATAATTTGTTAAGAAAGGTGAGAGTTCCAGAGCATATTCCTGACTACGACTGGCATGAAACAACCACTCATTAACTTTGTGCACAAAGTATACGAGTCGATCGCCCCATGTGGCAATTTTGGGACCACAACTGAAAATTTGAGTAAAGTTAACAACAGCGGAACCTAGTGAATAATTTGTTTCTTGGTAACCCGCCTTCGGGTATACGGCGTCATAAACGTAACCAGTTGCGCCAACCCGCTGCAGGTGAAATCAACAGTCTTTCAATGTGTTAGTTAGCGATAGCGCTGGAAGTATTTTTATGTTTAAGCTTCATACCTATAATGCAAGTCTTAGAAATTTCTCTATATGTATCATCAGAACTGCAGATTGTTGAAGGCAGTGTTCCACCCATCCTAACCCATCACGATGAGTCAGGCCCATGTTCCCGCGTTCAGCCAATATGTACAGCTGGAGACTGTGTGGTGCTCACGGAGTCCTAGCCAAAACGAAACCTTGAACGGCAGTGTTCCGGAAGAAAAGAGCCAAATTCTAGATTAAGTGGAAGAAATGGCTGTTACTACTTGTGCCACGCGTCCAGGTGCCACTTTTAATTCGATATGGTGCAGTGAACATGGAAAAGGCATATTGTTTCGGATACATCGTCCATCTATCTTTCGGTCGCTATTGGGGAAAACCAACAAAACGAGAAATTGTACAGAAACAAGGACTTAGCGGGTGAAAACAAAAGGGCAGGAACAAAACCATTGTACTATGGACCAAATCTTGAATGGTCAGGGCCATACGTCAATGAACAAATTTTCAGCAAATGTCCTCACTGTAACACATGTGTGAATTGTTGTGATTAACAGGTGTCAAAAAAATTGTGGCAAGTCAAAAGTGCCCCTTAGCTAATGATAAGAACATTATGTGACGTCATGCTTACATCACGCATACAAGGCATAATCTTAGGCTACAAATCCGTTGTTTCTGTTCAGATTTTGCTTTTTTAATCCGGGGTGAAGATATATTTAGTTTAACACATTAAGGGTACAAATCACAAATGTGATTCACTTTACTACAGCCAATAATACCAATCAGGCCCTCTTCCGTAAAACATGACCAATGTGATTCCGCCGTTTGTTTTACAAAGATATCTCGAGATCAAAAAAGCAAATTCAACAAAACATAAGCAGCATCCTTAAAGCTAAGAATTGCCCTTAATGTTGACGTAAACATAGTGTCACAAAGTATTTCTAAACTGTCAAGAGAGCGCTTTTCTCTTGAACAATTTTGTGAATCGTGTTGGCAGCACATGTCTCAAAGAAATTGAAAAGTAAAAGCGCCACTCTTTACGGCAATGAGACAATACCGCTGGTGACATGATGCTTGCATCACCATCAGGGCGAAGTTAAGCTCAATGCCAATTATTTGTTCAATTGCTCTGTTTTAACTCAAAGATATAATGTAAACAACAGAATGGTGGAATCACAATTGTGTCAATTTTACAAAGGATTTTAGTAAAAACGGCACAAATTGCAATATTACCCTTCTATTCAAATAAAGCATATCATTAAGATGTAAGACAATGCAAATTAAACAAAACAAACGTTAAATTTGAAAGCTAAAGACTATGCACTACACGTTGACAGTAAGCATCATGTCCACAAGAGTATTTGCTTAATTACGAAAGAGGCCGATTTTACTTGCACAATTGTTTTGAGACACACGAAACAAGTGATAAGTCTATTTTGAAGTATTTATGGATAATTAATAAAACAGTCTTCAAACAAAAGATGGTGTAATGTGAGGCAGCATCAGTCAGAAGCGTTTTTCAAGAACTGTATTGCTTCTTTTCGCAAAGTCTATGACAACAGTTAATTAAGAATCGTCTACGCAACAAAGAATCTTCACATGTAACTACAACTTGTTATTCAAAGCTGGAACTAACTTTTTCGGGTATGTCTTACAATGGGTTGTTTCGTAAATACACCTTTCACATTTGCAGACAAAATGTTTTCTGTTTAAGATCTATCCATTTGTTCATACGTCACATTTTTTGAAGATTCAAATTATTTCTTTAACATTAATTTTGTACGAGTAACTGATTAAACTGTGGTTAATAGCGTAAGGTCACTGACCGCTATAAGTGGCGTGAGAAAATGTATAAAAGAAACGCCTATCAAGTTGACATGGACAGAATCTGAGAAACATTCGGAGATCATTTTCTGTTAATAAGAAAATACGCATAGAGTTGTGTATCTTTTTGAAAAAATTCTAGATTATAACATGCATTGCTTTCCAATTTCAGATATTGTATTTATCAGTCGTAAAGTAAATTACAAGTCTTTATTGGTTAAATTGCGGTTACGTTACTTATATTTTGTCATCAAGCTATTCGCTAAACGTATGTAAATTTAGCAATTATCTTCGAAGAAACAGTTCGCGAGTCATATGGCATATTCATCCTGGCATTAATGAAACTTTGAGTATAAACCTGCATGGTGACATAAATGATCTCATGTGTTAAATTCTTGTCAGTCATTTGTCTTTCGAATCCTCACTACAATCTTCATGTGATCTAACTAACATACAATTCATTGTCTAGGTTTACAATCGTAATGGTATATTCGTTGTGCACTGACGCACTATTTGGCTTATAGTGTAAGTTCCGTGACCTGCTAAACTAACTTGATGCAGTTTTTCTCGCAAAATTCACCTAAACGTTCAGAGGAACAGATACAAATTAAGAAAAACTGGGTTTACTGAGTAGTACATGTATATATAAGGGAGGCGCTTTGCTTACTGGCTAAAAAAAAAATAAAACGCTGCTAACTGGTAAGGTTATTTGTAAAACACGGCCGTAGGGAATGCTGGTGAGAGCATGTAAATGACAGTGTAAATACTACTGAATACAATCCTTTCATTGGTAAAAACATATATCGCAAGAATGTAATCATTACCATATTTGCTGAACAGAAAAAAGGGCACATATGTTTGTGTGTGATGCAGTGTGGCTGTTGTGTTGTGTGGGATGTTTGTTGTGTGTGTGTAGTGTTGTGTGTGTGTGTGTGTGTTGTGTGTGTGTGTGGTGGTGTGAGTGTGGGGTTTGTGATGGGGTAGAGAGTGATTGCTCTCATCTGTTTAAAAAATACAAAGAATCAGCAGTGTGGAATAGAGTAATTTCTTTGGGGTAATCAAGCAGACCTATGCGAAGGGGGGGGTGTGTCGGGGTTGTGGCAATGATGATTTATTTTTGTTTGTATTTCTTGCTGTTTTTTCTCCAGCTGAACAAACGAAAGGTTAGGTACTATTTATCTTAAATCATTTATTGTATGGCTAATTTTTAAAAGATACGAATGAGAGGGAGAGGAGGGATGTATTGATTTATCATACACGGTATGTTTTTTGGTTTGGTGGGGGGTAAATAAGCTAGGATATCAGCAGTGCGTAGTATTTCTATTTAATTAGCGTGGAGACAGACAATTATTCTTATGCAATTTATTGATGAGTGCAGATAGACACACAGCAGCTGAAACAATGAACCTTATTGTTTTGGGTAATTTTTGTTGTTGTTTTTTCTTGTCCATCTGGGACACAGTATTAATATTGGTAACAAGCGCAATTGATGTGTAATGTATTAAATAAAAAAAAATAGCATCGTAAACGAGCGGTTGGCCTTACATAATCATGCATTACCATCAACAATAATATAATTCTAGCAACCGCATTTCAAATCCAACAGAAATATCTTGTCGCGTAACACAGTATAGTACTATAACATATCACTGAAAGGTATTAGTACCCACCACCCGTCACGTCCCTGATTTTTGGCCATAGTGTGCCATATATCATAGCAACGGAATTTCCGACAACATCGAAAGAATATGTCTTGGCCTATTTTCGCCCGCCAAACAATGTGTGCTCCAAATTGTATGACAATTAACGTCAAAAACTGGGGAGTATTCTAGTTCGCTCAGGACTCTTACATGATTTTATGATGAAATATAGTCGTTAACCGATGACAACGCAAATTCTTACACATTCGAAATAATGTATAGTTTTTGCACATCGTTCGCTCCAAGACAATGTGTGATGCCAAATTTCATGAGCATTGTAAAAAAAAACAAAGACGTGGTTTGAATACCGCTTTGTTTTTTACCCTTTTGTGCCATGATATGTCATAATTACGCATGTAACGCAAATTTCTGCACATTCGAAAAAGGTCTGGTAGATCTTCGCCCCAAGACTATATGATGTGTGGCAAATTTTATTAGCATTGGTCATAAAACTGAGAAAGAAAAAATAAAGTTTTTAGATCCGTCCAAATGAATGACGACCTCGTCGACCCGTACGCTTATTCAATAGCCACCTTTCAAACTTCGTTTGGCAGAGGTTATAATTAAGATCTAAATTCCAAAATATTAAATACATGCTAACGGATAAATCTAGATCTCAACGTAAAATGAAATTTCACTCAAATGGAGATGTACTCTACTGAATCATTCAGAGGCGTCGATCCTGGTTTTTGCATAGGAGGGGGCAATCCCCCCCACCATAAAAATATTGGGGCAAACATATCGATTTGCCCCCCCCCCAAATTTAGCAATGAACAAAAAATCATAATATGCATTGCAAATTTTGAAAAGCATTGGAAACCACTATAAAAGCCATTAAACACGGTGTGGTGGTGTGCGAG
>JZLH01S0623172.1:11239-32012 GCA_001188425.1 Eucidaris tribuloides | reverse complement strand
GCAATATAGAATTTTGTGAAATATTGAAAATTGTGTATGTTTAATAGTAATTTTATGCTAAGGTGAATGGTTTAGAGTGCTTTCCAGTGCTTTTTAAACATATCCTTGCATTACATATTATGAATTTTTCAAGTTGTCAAAATTATTGGGGGGGGGGGCAAATCGATATGTTTACCCCCTCCCCCAATATTTTCATTGGGGTGGCGACTGCCTCCCTCGCCACGCCAGGATCGACGACCCTGGTCGGTCAATCTTTTGGATTCCTAGGCCCTAAAGTAAGTGTTTGAAAGCATCAGTTATTAGCATTTAATAATGCATGGTTCAAAAGACAGCTTTCTCAAGTTGTCAGAGTATTAGTAGTTATTCCTGAAGTGCTGGTTAGTGCAACATTAATCGATCTTTGACCCTTGACCTTTCATTCAAATTCTTATCAATAGACCATTCAGTATTACACTCAAAATGTAACATGCAAATTCTGTTGAGTTTCGTTACAGTGGTACTGAGAATGTTAATCTACCTGGACAAAATCTATTCAGGTTTTCTGCACATACAGCGATAACGACATGGATTAGCATACAGGGACAGACAGACACCCACAAACATAATGCCCTACACCTTTCGGGGTAAATAATATTTTTTCAGTTGTATTCAGCAACAATATCACACAAACAAAATTGGGCTGCTTTAGAAACTGAACTGAACTTAGTTCCCAACGATGTGGATAATCGAGATGGGGTGCATATATACACACACCCACATTTATGTCGCGCCAGTTCTGAGAGAGAATCTGCAGCATGGACATGGTGGGTTAGGACGGTACAAACGATTGTTGATTGTGGTGGGTTTCATTTCATAAGCCAGTTTGTAAATACTGTTTACGCATGTGGTGCCGAATAATGGTCACTTTTTACAAAGCTTATGTGAGAGTTAAGACTTTTGAAAAACTGGAAAGCTCAATGTGAAATTCAGAGGCGTCGATCCGGGGGGGCAGGGGGCGATCGCCCCCCCCCCCATGAAAATATTGGGGGGCAAACATATCGATTTGCCCCCCCCCCCAATAATTTTGACAACTTCAAAAATTTATAATATGCAATATAAGGAAAAGCATTGGAAAACAACATAAAACCATTAAACTTAGCATAAAAATACCATCAAATCTATTTTCGGCGCGGATCGACGCCCCTGGTGAAATCATACACGGCATATTCAAAAATATACGGGTGAAGGTATTCTCACAACAGAATGTAACAAAAAGCAATAAATGCAGACAGAATGGTTGTTCTCAGATGCCTCACTATAAGAGCTATCCACTCTTCAAAGATATATGCTATTATGGGGTCATTTTGCTCCATCTACTAACTACGAAATGGCGTATTGTGTTCATGGTCAAAGCAGTCAAAGTACGAGATGAGATGACTAGTGTTGTTCTTATTGACTACAAACGGCGACACCAATGAACAGTAAAACGTTCGTTACTTACCAATGATGAATGCCAAGATCACACTCGCGATGTTGGCAACTCCCTGGAAGAAGCGCAAAGCAGCAAAAGCCCAGAATGAATGAACGAAGGCAATGATGAATCCCGACAGAAGCCTCAGAATAGTAGCTAAGAAGAGTGCAGGCAGTCGTCCGAAACTATATAAGTTGTTAATAATAATAATAATAATAATAATAATAATAATAATAATAATAATAATAATAATAATATTAATAATAATAATAATAATAATAATAATAATAATAATAATAATAATAATAATAATAATAATAATAATAATAATAATGATAGCAACAACATTAAAAATGATCATTATCATCATCGTCGTCGTCGTCGTCCCAGAAGAAGAAGAAAAGAAGAAGAAGAAGAAGAAGAGAAGAAGAAGAAAAGAAGAAGAAGAAGAAGAAGAAGAGAAAAAGAAGAAAAGAAAAAGAAGAAGAAGAGAAGAAGAAGAAGAAGAAGGAGAAGAAGAAGAAGAAGAAGAAGAAGAAGGAAAAAAAGAAGAAGAAGAAGAAAAAGAAAAAGAAAAAGAAAAAGAAGAAGAAGATGAAGAAGAAGAAGAAGATGAATGGTGAATTTTTATATACAGCATATTCCACCAATAAAAGATGCTAATGGCGCATTACAAAGATACTACCATAAGAATGACACCAAAAATATAGAAACATACAATAAACAAAGAAAGGTAATGAAAACATTAAAAAACTAAACATAAACTTAAACATAATTCAAAGTTCAGGATGAAATGTTTTATGATGCAAAATAAAATGACGTTACGTTAGACTGAGAGATAAGTTATAGGCCTAACAGCAAATAAATACGGACGATGTGAGATATTATCTATGAACTGCAAAAACAGCAGTTTTTATTTCAAAAAAAAAAACTTCCGTTTGCTAAAATATTGCCCAGTAAGCCCTGACGTGTTCTCGTTTAAACTGTTAACGTGATGGCTGTATTGCACTGCTCGTCACCAGCACCATTTCGAAATGAAGTCGAGCAATTTATACGAATGCTTCTATAGGAATCACTGAGAAGACTGACAAATAATAATCATTAATTAGTATTTTTACCCAATCAATTTAATTAATTACAATATATTCAACAATTTCGGCTCATGACCATTTTACACGTCAGATGGGGCTTGGGGGAGCTTTACGCCCTCCTACCCCCGCCCTCAATGAAATTGATCATGGTAAAGAGATGCTTATATTGATAAATTTGTGTATGTTCTTTTCCGACCCCACCATCCCCCACAATGATATTGACCATTCATTTCTGACTCCCCACCCAAAAAAATGATTTGTTTCATTACGCCACTGTAACGAGCGTACAGCCATGATCAAAACACCCTACCAATGTATCATTTCTGTTTGTGTGTACCAACAACCGATATTACTCCTAACTCTAACATCACAGAGGTAATATACATGGTTCAATGGATGAGCAGTGAAATGGTGTATATAGACTCCACAAACTGAGATACAATTTCGTTAAAAGAAGGTCCAGTTTAAACTTTAAAACTTACGTGTCAGATATCACACCAAACACGACAGATCCGACCAAATATCCCGCGTAGTAACACGCCTGAGCGTACTGTATATACGAATCTGCTCCGCAGACAAGATCAAGCTTCAATTTCAAATAAAAATGGAAGAAAAGAATCTCGAAGTTTCAAACATAGAGTAGCCAAGTCTACAAATAGAAACTACAGACGTCATTAAATATTTTGAAAGTACCATGTAAAGGCAAGGTCCACCCTGATATCAAGTTAAAGCACAACAACGAGTTTGGCGAAAATCCACCAAAGAATAGCGGAGTTATTGGGTTTCAAAGCTTCAATTTTGTGGCGTCACAAACGAGCAGCTCCCCATATGTCATGTAGTATTAATTCAATAAATTGGCACTTTTTATTGGTTCATGATAATTGAATGTTACATAGAGGCATGTATAAAATAATGTTTCTAATTATATATTGAATGCACAGGTAACATTTTCAATTTTCTGAGAAAATGGCACTTTCTGGAATTTATATTACCTGACGATGGGGGAGCTGCTCGCATGTGTCACAAATTTAAAAGTTTACAAATTCATAACTCTCTCATTCTTTGGCGGATTTTCGCCAAACCTTCATTAATATGTTTCTCTTCATTGTTCTTCCTTTATTAAAACCGACTTGACGTCAGGATGGACCTTGCCTTTAAAAATTGTCAAACTTTAACACCTGATCTTCATGATAGTACGTAACGGTAAATGGTGATGCTGAAGGCCGATGATGATAAATCGGACCAGGGATGAGAAGTAATTATGATCGACCAAATGGTAGAAGGCAATTTGAAAGATGATATGAAGGCTGATAACGAAGTGTCTTCAAGGGTAGGATGCACAATGGTAAAAAGTAACAAGGACAACACAAAGCGTAGCATCCCATCGCCGGGTACAAAATTGTGAACTTTGCCTATTTGCCTCCATAATCCAAAATCATACTTAGGCTGTATGTAACGAAACTCTGTCTAACATTACTAAAGTTATGAAAAGGAAACCATATTTTCAGATATGCACAATTACGACGTTTAAATAGCAATTTTCGCATTTACTGAGCTATGACCTTTGACCTTTGAGCTACACACTCTGAAATGAAACATGGGCTATATTTTGATATCATGTACCTTCACACCAAGTCTCATGAAAATCTGTTGAAAATTACTAAAGTTATCGAACGGAAACCAGTTACACATTGGGGCTTGACCTTTGAGCTACACACTCAGAAATCGAACTTGGGCTGTATTTTGATATCATGTACATGTACCTTCACACCAAGTCTCATGAAAATCTGTTGAAAATTACCAAAGTTATCGAACGGAAACCAGTTACATAACTTCTGGGGCTACGGACCTTGACATTTGAGTTACACACTCAGAAATCTAACTTGGGCTGTATTTTGATATCATATAGGGGCCTACCTTCACACCAAGTCTCATGAAAAGCAGTTGAAAATTACCAAAGTTATCGAACGGAAACCAGTTACATAGCTTTTGGGGCCATGACCTTTGACCTTTGAGCTACACACTCAGAAATCTAACTTGGGCTGTATTTTGATATCATGTACATGTACCTTCACACCAAGTCTCATGAAAATCTGTTGAAAATTACGAAAGTTATCGAACGGAAACCAGTTACATAGCTTTTGGGGCTATGTCCTTTGACCTTTGAGCTACACGCTCCGAAATCGAACTTGGGCTGTATTATGGTATCATGAACCTTCATACCATATTTCATGAAAATCCGTCAATCATTACAAAGGTTATCGAAGGGAAACCAGTGTTACGGACGGACGGACGGACGGCGGCGTCTTTCTATATCCCCCTCCGACTTCGTCGGGCGAAGGGATAATGATACAGGGTTATGATGAAAGATGGCTGGTTATGTCAACAGAGGAATTTTTAACTTCAGTGACCTTTACGCCCAACATTCAGGAACCACACCTACCTCTTGTACAAGCGTTGAGGTATAGTGGCTCCCGATCATACTCCCATCCGGCGTCACATTTGAGGAATCATGAGATTGCGCTTTCCGATAATTTGACTCGGATGGTCCATGAGAATCGTTGACGTAGACTTCTGACAGGGACAGCCAATCAACCGAAAAGATATGTTGTATTCTGGAAAGGTAGTCGAACATGGCAAATGTCTAAGTATCTGAGAAGAATTTGATTATCGAACTAATCGTAATTGCGTGAAGCGAATGTATCACGAAGGGAGTAGCTGTGACTAGACCAGTTTACTAAGGTTTGGAATTTATAAATATGTTCATATCTTGGGGCCTAGTAATGAATAAACATTTCAATACTTGGAATCCAAACTTGCATCAAGGGAGCTGCCACAGGTTGGGGGGGGAGGACAGTGGCAAAGGGGGCGGCCGCCCCCTTTATTTCCAAAGTATGAAAAATTCCGACGCGATGTTGCCGCGTAAACACAAATTGTTGGCCGCGCAAAAACTTTTGGCACAGCGAAAATTTTTACACAACCAACCCCCCCCCCCCCTCCCAATGAACGACCTTTTCGGCTGCTTATTTGGCCCTGAGCTTTGGCACGTGAAAAAAAATTGGCCGCGAAAATTTTGCCCGACGGATTTGCCCCCCCCCCCCCCCCCCCCAAGATTTCACCCTGGCGTCGCCCCTGAACTTGCAAATCATTATTTGTGTGTGATTGCGAAGCCTCGGGCACGCTCTCAGCGGTTGTTAGGGACAAACCTTTTGTTCATCATAGGTAATGCATTACAAATTTGAAGACATAACAGGTTATCGCTGGCTTCATTTTTTTTCTGACATGTTTGTTAAAATTATTAGATCTGGCAGTTTGCGATCTAAAATACAGATGAGAGACAAATGAATCAATTTATTACATCGCATTTCACCTCTCTGAATAATCCCTTTCATTTAATAATCATAATAGGTATGTTCATACGGAGCCTAATCATCGATGATAGCTATCGTCGATGATTAGAGCGTACCCCTTAAACTACGACGAGCGTCCACACGACACGTAATCTTTAAGATTTAACTTTCGAGCGAGAGGCCCCTTTGTGGATTAAGCCTCAGAACCGGAAGTATCGCGATGACCCCATACTAACACTAAACCTATAAAGGGACACGAGGTTCACACAGCGGTCATGTTAACTTTCGAGTTCGTTCGTGTCCAAACGACTTGAAACTACGAGTGGGGACCCCCCGCGGCTCGTGGAGAGAGCGTAAAGTAAACCATAAGAAATCTTGTAGTTTTAAACTTCGACTAAACTTAAAGATTGCTAACTTTCGAGTCCGTCTACACGGGGAAACTACGAGCTAATCATCGAAGTTTAAAACTTCGAATTAAACTTAAAGTTTAGCAACATCGTGTGAACCTAACTATAATTTGTAAACTCGTCTATTGGTCATGTTTGATTTGATCGTTTTCTTAACTGGTAGGGGAAACCCCGGGGGTTATATCACATTGAGCACTGTGCATCTCTAAAAGAGTTGGGCTCGTTCAAGTTTACTCCTAAATCGTCGGATGTTTTTACGAGTTATCATGGTTATACAGACAGATACTCAGCATCGACACGGCAAAGATGAGTAAAGTTTGAAAGTGTCAATGTGTCCAGTTTGAAAGATCTGAGATGCTTTATTCTTCATGCCTTTTAGTGGGTTTGATAAAGAAAGAATGAAACCCTGAAAAGTTGTAAACTTCTCAAAAAAGGTTCTGCAACTCAGATTTGAGCATTGATATCTGTCATGGTATAATAGTATAATTTTCGATATTGGTATCATTGAAAAACCTGTCTATTTTCCTTTACAATGATACATCTTTTCCTGGAATGTGCAAGACATTTAAACAAGGATCCAAGTCAAAACTGAAAAGCTGCAAAAATGCACACCAGTTCAGCACGCATTTGTATGAAGAGTGAATTGTGTTTGATGATGTTGTGACGTTAGTAAAGTGCCATGTGTTGATGGATGGAGGGGGCCATGAAAAATTGCAAGAATCCTAATGAAACTCAAACACAATAATATTTCATAATTACCCAATTAAATCTCATTTAATATTCAAAACAAAATGTGAAAACAACACATAACATTATTTTTTTTCTAAAAACCATAACATCATGAAACACAATCCACTCTCCAAACAAATGAACGCTAAACTGGTGCTGATAACAATGCATTTTGCAGCTTTTCACTTTTGACGTGGACCCCTATCTAAATGTCTTGCACATTTCACGAATCCCTAATCATGGCAAATGAGGTATAATTGTAAAGGGAAATAAACAGACCTTGCAATGATACCAATATCAAGAATTGTACTATAATACCAAGAGAGATATCAACGCACAAAGTTGATTTGCCGAACTTTTTTGAGGGGTTTCTTTTCAGAATGGTCATTTAGTATACTTTCAAAAGAGGGTAATTTAGTGTGTGAACGGATTTGCCATACACGTTTGCCCCAGATAGTGCTGTGCTTCATTTATATTAAGTAGTCAACAGGATGCTTACATTCTGGCTGATATTGATCCATACATATCAGGGCTACCACTCAAAATTTTCATTTCTCCCACGCCGCCAGGGGGGGGTCAAATCCGGGGGGACGGGGGTCGATATCCCCCCAACGATTTTGAAGGTGGGGGACACAATATCAAATATCAATTTGTCAGGGCTCGGAAACAATTTTGGCTGGCAATCATAGTTTTCGGTCGGCGCCCTCCCCCCCCGCCCCCCCCCCCCCCCCCTCCCCCCCCCCCCCCCCCCCCCCCCGCTTGTCGAGAAATGTTTGGCTGGCAATTTGGCAGGTTAGAAAATTTTTGGCTGGCAAAATATGGTTTGGGCAGGTTTCCTGCATGTGATTGTCCCCCCTACATTTGAAAATGGATTTGCGCCCATGCACGCCGCATGCGTATTTCCCCCTACGGACGCCACTTTTCCCCTACGCTCTAACAGCTCACTTTTCACCTACGAAAGCAAGTTTTCCCCAACAAAATAACCTTACTAAACGCAAGAGATTTATTTTAATTGAAAACGTTCATGCAAGTTGTGATCACCTCGATACTGCAGCGTGCGCGCGTTGCGTTTTGCTTAATTGATATAGTGACCAACTTAGGAAAATGGATTTACCCAAATAATGTCTACACACAAGTATAAATGGGAGTCCTTTGAAAACCTTTGAACTGTTACCTTTGAAGATTTAAGAATATTTCTGAAAATTTTCAAAGCCCCCTAAAAATGATCCAAACCCCCTAATTTCCCCTACGGAAGGTCATTTTCCCCGTAGGTGTCCCCTACTACCTACGGTTGGATAAAATTTCCTACGGCAGGGGGTTTCTCCTACGAGTGGCAGCCTTGCATGTTGCTTGTGACAGTATAACTTTGTAAAAAAATATATATATCGGGTCCATTCCAGCACCATCACGATGGAGACGTTGCAATCTAGTGGATTGTTCCCGGGATTGTACCATGCCTTTTTACGCAGATTCCGGGATTCGATTCGCGCTACGCCCAGGCAGTTGCGTCCTTCAGCAGGGTGATTTATCCACATTGCTGCTCCGCATCGTACGTGGGACAGAAATATAAATTTGGAGGAACTTGTGGTAATGATATGAATGCAGGGGCTCCTTGTGAGATCAGTGTTTATCACCGAAGAGGTTACCGTGGTTAAAAAAGCCGTTCTTAGCATTATTACCATGTGGAGCACGGCATTCAGAAATTAACCTTTATTTCAATGAATCTTTACGTTTGACTAAGGCGGACTCAGTACCTCACTTTTGAATGATACGTGTTCAAAGGTGCACACTTTACAGCCGGTATAATACTACAGCCAGTATAATGAGAGCAACATGTATTGACTGACTATTTCCCAAGGTAATGGGAACTTTTTGCTACCTTTCATAGGTAATAAACGATGAATTGACCGATCAATAGGCATACATCGTAGCTACCTTTTTTTAAGTCAGCAGTCGGATCACTGGACCTTTTGTATGGTTTCTTTAGTGAACGGGTCAACACATATTTTGTATGAGTGGGGGAAGTATTTTTGTAGCTTATTTGTTCAGTTTAGTACCTGGAACATTTCTGGAACTCCCACACGTCACCTTCAGTCCCATTAACCGGTTCCACCAGTGGAATATTGATGAGTTTCTTCAGATCTCCGTCACAAAACTGAGCACTATACCCATGGTCCTCGCAGATCGTATTGTTCCACCATGGAACCTGTCAGACAGTAGAAAGATAAATAGCTGAGATATCACAGTTTTGACATTTTTTTTTCATATCAAAGGTTCATAATGTTGAAAAGTGCATGTACAAGTACACAATATGAGAAACAGCCTGTTTATGCTGTCGAACTATACACTGCATTTTTGTCTGAGTTCAGTCACTGTGACTATTTCACCACTGAAATGGATGACACAGATTTCATTTTTTAACTCATCTGTAAATGAAGTTCAAGACCACATTCTTGGTCTTATTGCACACAAGACACGACACTTTGTTGATTGATATGTGTGCATAATGTGTAGGAAATTACATTATGCCCAAGAACTGATTTACACTGCTAATATCACAGAGGTTTCAAGGAGTCGCAGCAAACAGCTGTTAGGCATCATTGGTCTTACGGTCGTACCAAAGAATTCTTCTTTTGTGTCTTTGATGATCGATGTTCCAAGCTGCTTACTTCATAAGAATTAAGAACAGCTGAAGATCAGTTTGCATATTTGATAACATTTCGCGAAAATTTCACTTGTTTCTCGGTTAAACAATGCGGGGTTTTGAGCCCCATAGGCCTATGTAAGCATAAAAATTGGAAAGAAATGATGTAAAAATGTGTTTCCAAGCTTGAATTTATTGCCTTTGATACTATATTGTAATCATTTGAGAATTTCTGCTCACGGCCACTCATGGGAGTGGTAGCTTGACTTTGTGTATAATTCTTATGCTAGGGCAAAAATTGCATTTTTGAATAGATATATGAAATATTTTCAGCTTTAATGAATAAATCCACATGATTTGTTCAATTCGGGTTTGAAAGTTTGGTTCAAAACACTTTTTTTTAATAAAACAAAATCTAAAATTTTTAGGTGCCGGATTTTTGGAACCCTTTCCCATGCCTTCACACATGAACGAACAGTTACCAAGATGAGAAATGCAGACAGCGGTGTAAAAGGGGTTAGCTATATCATCTATTGCACTATATACCTTTAATTGTATGGCCGTGTGTACTTGTCTACATACTGGCACCAGTGATCAGAGTAACCATGTTGTGAACACCTGCATCCAAACGTCACCACGAGGCAGGGAAATAAAACAGACAGGCCATGACGTAAATTCGACGTTGATAAAAACGTCCTGAAGTCCCCAAGATGGAGCACCAAAATTTTCATGAAATTCATTTTGGACGAACTCAGATTCTGTGATACTCTGAAATTGCGCAATACTAGTACTTCCTCCTTTCCACTTGCATTCATAAGCTACGAATGCCCTCTAGCTGGTTCACACATTGATACTAGGGAGTTTTCGATTTCAGTGAACGTGCACCAGTGGACGAAGCCGAGATGATGTCTGCCCGCATTGTAAGGCCTAATGCGCATGCGTCGCGTTCTCAACCGCATGTCGCCGCGTTCACTCTCCCAATCTAGAACGCCAAATCCACTGATTTCACGTTCGTCTCAGCAAGTGGACGTACGTTGACATTGGTTGAAGCATGTGCAGTGTCAGTAAATGACGTAATCACGTATCAGTTCACATAGTGGACGAGCAAATCGAAAACTCCCTATTGTTGATTCGTGGTGGCATATTTTGGTGCAACGCTCAGCCAAGTATGAATATGGTTATATGCATTAGATGACGTCTGCAGCCTAGCTAGCTGACTTTATTTTCTACGTTTCGTTAGACGGAATAAACCTCATCTTCAATCAAATTAAAACAAAAGATAATAAAAATAGTTTTGAAAATATTGCCTCCAGCAAGATTCGGAAAACTTGGACCTTCAGATATGAAGACTACTTCTCTAACCACAGAGCAAGCTGCGATTCGGTGACTAGCAACACTATTTTGCGTACTTACGTAGTACAGTGGTCTCCGGATAATGGGGTAACATTTAAAGGGGTACTCCCGGGGAGGGAGGTACTCACGTTAAATGGTTATACGGGGATGTGCCGTTCTAAAGGGTGACTTTTCAAGAAAAATCCTTAAACATGGGGTTCCTTTTCATAAAAACAATCCTTAAACATGGGTCACATTTTTCATTTTTTTCACATTTTTGGCGCGTTTCGCGCGCAAACATATGCTCTTTTCGAGTTTTCGGCGCACTTTGCGCGCAATTTTTTTTAACCCTTAGACATGGGTGCCTATTTCTCAGCGGCACATCCCCGTCCGACTATAATCTGAGTACCCCCCCCCCCGGGGGAATCCTGTTAAATGGGTAAACTTTACCAAAACATGTTTCTCACTGAAATTTAGTAGGGCACGCCTTTTAATTGGGTAAAAAAAAACGGCTTGCAAATGCCTACGCCATTAACTGGAGACCACTGTACAGTGATCATCAGTGCGTGATCTGCGTAACGTCAGAATTAATGCATATTCATACTCGGCTGAGCATTGCACCAAAATATACCACCTTGACTTTTCGTGGCCGCGTTGACCGATATGAATCAGAAAGCGATGACAAAAGTGAATTTACATATGAATGTCAGCTGGAGTCCATGGCAGAGGTTGCGGAATGTTTGTGAGAGGGAAGGCTGCCAACTGAAAAGCCAGTTGGGGGGAGGGGTGAGTGGGGTGAGGAGGCGGAGGCGGCAGGGTGTGGTGAAGGGTGACAGGGGTGGTGGGGGAGTGGGAAATTAGGACATTTGTTTTGCGAATTGAAATGATCAAGTGGTAAAGGGACGAGTATTAATGAAATTAATCAAATTAATAATCCTTTTTATTCATCTAACTAGACAGGCAGTTTACACAAGTAAATGAAAATATAAAATGATATTCCCTTTTCTGTGTTTCTAGTATATAAATAGAAATCTCAAAATTATCAATTCGTCCCGAGCGTAACGACATTGTGTTACCAAGTATTATTGTTTTTAAAAATACAACTGAAATAGTTCATTTAATATAATTGTGTTTATCAAACACGTCTGAAAAACACACGACGTTTTATCTGTAGGGTATATTGTAATATTTCATGAACTTTGTGCAACTTTAGCAGATTATTTCATTTGATCCTCGTATTTTTGGTGTAACCATTAATGTATTGGTAGAAGTTTATGCAATTGTGTTTTTATAATCATACTTGTACTTGATGAGCTGTGATATTGTCTATTCTCATTGTAGTTCATGCTTAATTCATTTGTTAAAGATTGCCATGCATAAAGCTTTAATAAACCTTCAATGAATAAATAAGATGCACATATCATAATATATTAAAGAAATGGTGGTCGTGATATGATCAAAGAAGTGTACTCTGTTTTGACAGACCATGTTTAAGAGGTCCATGTTTGAAATTAGAAGGACAGATAAATTGTATTTCGATGAAAATTGAACATTTGAGAATCAGGGGCAAATAGAGAAATAACTGCTGCGCCATATGGTTGTTCGTTACATCAGCAATATCAAAGATGCAACATCTGCCACGTTCCACTTACCTTCTCACAAAAACAAATCACGCAATTTGATTTTTGTCACGTAAATGACCAAATCTCTTGGACTCAATCGAAGAATGGGTGCTTGACTGAATGATAATGGTCCATTCTTTCTATCAATAACATATAGAATACCTACCATTCACTGGAATGATATTCAAATGCACGGTGAATAAGTGAGACGTCACTCTGATACGGACATAATTAGCCCGTTGCAGCTGGTTGTTTCTACATTATGGGAGAGCTGCAGTTGCACTGAGCTATGGTTTGGCTATTGTCCCCAGGGGCGTAGACAACAGGGGATGAGGGGTATGCATACCCCCCCCCCAGCTCACAAGGTGGGGGATGACAGTATAATCATCCCCCATATATATTATTATTATTATTATTATTATCATTATTATCATCATTATTATTATTATTATTGTTACTACTACTACTACTATACTACTACTACTGCTACTACTACCACTACTACTACTACTACTACTACTACTACTACTACTACTACTACTACTACTACTACTACTACTACTACTATCATCATCATTCCTGGTTCATTTTTCTAACGTGTTTGTTAAAAAATTATACACATTAAAGGTTAGTGACATGATTGGGAACACTTGAAAATGCCTCAAGAACCAAATGAGTTGAAATATATACCAACGATAGATACACCAGCTGGAGTGGATCTCCCACCTGGGAGGATTTGTCTGTAATTTGTTTACTTAAGGAGAATCAAGCATAAACATAGGAGTATCTTATTTTTTTCCGGGGACGATAAAAATAAGCCCCATAGAGAGCCACACAGTAGGTTTCCGTGCTACGAGTGATATTGACATTGTTTATTTTAGAATGAGTCAACGTTTGACTACAAGATTTTCACAGGAGAATCCTTGCATAGTTTACTTGATTCTAGAGTAGTTTCAGCCCAAGTTGAGGACTACCCCCAATCATGTCATTTACCTTTAAATCAGCAGCTGCGATCTAAAATACATAGAGAGACAAATGAAAAATCTGTTACATCGCATCATCACTGTGGTAGTTATAATTATTATTGGTATTATTATTATTATCATTATTATTATTATTATTATTATCATCATCATCATCATAATTATTATCGTCGTCGTGTCACCTTTATTCTCTTAGTTCATACGTATTTTTGATCCCCAAAACAACTGTCTTCTGCTCTTTATGGGGTGGTATCTAACAAGGGACGTTTGCATTGGAACTGGTGTAAATCCTGGGCGGATGAGGGATATATCCCCCCCCCCCCTTTGGCACAATCATCTACCTCCTTTTCAAGGAAAATGATTTTGAACTATGCAGTTTAATGCTATAATTTTGTCAAAATGAATATACGCGGCTCTTATTATTGAATATCCATTTCACGAAACTATATGCTCATAAAACCCCTAAAACTCCTAAGCGTGATATATCCCCCACTTTGGCCGAGGGAGGAAGGGCCTGCACAATCATTTCCCTACTTTTCAAGGAAAAATGATTTCAAATAGATCCAAGCAGTTTAATGCTAATTTTGTTAAAATGGATATACACCGCTGTGTATATACATATATATATTGTTTAATGTCCATTTCACGAAACTATAGTGTTATCAGAGAGTCAAAATATGCTCACAAAACCCCAAAAAACCCTGAGCTTCGGGGGCTCCGCCTCCTGACCCCCACAAATTATCACCATGTTTTGAAATGACCTGCTATAAACATTTCAGACTATAAGATTATACCTTCGGATGAAGTGCCAAAGATTAACATGCATCCCACTTTCAAAATGGGGTGGGTTTTGATTTTTGTTCTCTGTCCACTACACAGAAAATAGCGTTAGCAGAGAGTCATAATACCCTGACCAAACTGCGAAAAGCCTTGCGCTTCAAGGGGCTCTGCCCCTGACCCCCGACCAGGACACTATAGCAGGGATTTTAAGGCGAGCCCCTGGAATTCACCCCTCTGGGCGGGCAGCCCGTCCCCCACATTATAAAAGAGTTCCGCGGCTCCCTATATCAAGGAGCCGTTTTCTTTCCTTACGCACCCCTTTAAAAAAACTACCGGATATAGGCGTGGCGTATATCTGCGTGTGCGTGTGTGTCTGTGTGTGCACGCGCGCGCATGTGTGTGTGATGGCAGTTTGGTGTGCTATTCGTGTGTGTGTGTGCGCGCGTGTGTGTGTGTGTGTGTGTGTGTGTGTGTGTGTGTGTGTGTGTGTGTGTGTGTGTGTGTGTGTGTGCGTGCGTGTGTGTGGGGGCGCGGTTGTGTGTGTGTGTGTGTGGGCGCGCGGTTGTGTGTGTGTGCGCGCACGCGTTTGTATGTGTGTGTGCGCGCGCGCTTATCTTAATATGTATTATAATCGACCCCTCTGGACAGCAAGACTCCCCCCAGGTATAACGACCTGTCTACGCCACTGATTATCCCCACCTGTTTCCGAACCAGTTTGACGTCACCATTCCTGCTCTCTATCGTCCAATCCCCCCCCCCTCCCCGTGTCACTATACATGGTGTGCCAAAAAAACGGGATACCCATAATAAAGGTTAGTGACATGATTGGGAACACTTGAAAATAACTCAAGAACCAAATGAGTTGAAATGTATACCAACTATATACTAGCTGGAATGGATCTCCCAGCTGGAAGAGTTCGTCTGTAATTTGTTTACTTCAGGAGAATCAAGCCTAGAACATACTTCTGATTTATTTCTTTCCGGGGACTATAAAAATAAGACCCACACAGCAGGTCTGCCTGCAACGAGGGACAATATACATTAGTTACTTTAGAATGAGACAACGTTTGACTACAAGAAAAATCCTTGCATAGTTTACTCGATTCTAGAGTAGTTTCAGCCCAAGTTGAGGACTAGCCCCAATCATGTCATTTACCTTTAATTACAACATAATTAAAAAGCCTGTTTTATATTACTTCAAGTAATATCTCATGAGAAAACTTAGCAAGGTATGATTGTTGGTTTGTTGTTTGTTTGTTTTTTTATCCGTAGTCACAATTATAAAAAAATATAGTTAATAGCACAACAATTTACAATTCAAAATATGGTATAGATAAGGCGGATAGCCCATTTCAGCGACATTTACAGAATCTACAATGGACTCCAATTGAGAAAAGGCTACTTTAAAATGGTGTTTGTTCATATATGTTTTTAATGATTGCGTTTGCAGCAATTGGACGCAAATTTGATTAATATAAATGTACACATACGACTGACTTCACACAAGAGCTTGCTCGGAGCATTTCAATACGCTTTCTATCCTCGTGGCCAGGTAATTCTTGCTTAGTTGGCTGCTTGCTGCAGACATCAGGGTTAATGAATGCATCCTGGAACATTTCTGAACACAAACGTTTTAATCAAGTTGTCTTTTCTCAAATCATGCGCTAAACATTTTCACATATGAGTTATCATATGAGAGAAAATAAAATAGGCTTTAATTAATGCACGTCACTAGCATTGGCATTCTGAATGTATTCAAACATAATTGATTGATTGCAAATGACGTTTTCATTGTGTCACTTATGATTGTCTTTGCTCAGTCATAAGTGAATGGCAAGTTGTGTAAAAAAGACAAAATGTGCACGCTTTCCAAATAAACCCCTCAAAAAAGTTCTGCAACTCAACTTTGAGCGTTGATATCTCTCTTGGTGTTATGGTATGATTCTTGATATTGGTGTCATTGAAAAGCCTGTTTATTTCCCTTTATAATGATATATCATTTGCTATGATTTTTGATTCATGGAATGTGCAATAAGGGTCCAAGTCAAAAGTGAAAAGCTGCAAAATGCATTGTTATCAGCACCAGTTCAGCATTCATTTGTATGGAGAGGGGATTTGTGTTTATTCATATTATGGGTTTTAATGAAGTGTTACGTGTGTATGTGTTGTTTTCACATTTTGTTTTGAATATGAAGTCAGACTTAAAGACGCTATATAACACTGTGGAAGACCGGTTTAAAAAAAATGTCGAACTTTGCTATCTGACATATCTGAATGGACAAATAAACACCCTAGAACACAAAAGTTTGGACAGTTGTGTTGTCACTAGTACAATATATGCAAATACAAATTGGCACATTCATTTCCTATCAGGCGATAGAAAATTCTGCAACACAGCAGTCTATAGGGGAAAGCTGGAATGGTCTTAAGCACTTAATGATCGTTTTAAGCTGCAATTTTTTCAGGGCTTCATTTTTAGACCATGTCAGAGACACTGGTAGCATGGGGAATTATGCAGTTCAGGTTTTTTTTTAAACTGGAAACATTGTTATACAATGCCTTTAAGTGGGTAACTGTGAAATTATCAAGGAGATATCAACGCTCAAAGTTGAGTTGCAGAACTTTTTTGCAGGGTCTATGTGTAAGTATAATTTGCTTTGCGTAACTATTACTAAAAAATAATGTTTTCGTCAATTCGTGTTTCCCTTTTTGTTGGGATACCCTGGTAGTAGCTTCGGATAACCAGCCGTTCTGCAATATGTTTGTCCTCAACTGCTCAATGAGAGGAAAGTCATTACTACCCTAATGGCGCCTCTAGGTATTTGGTGATCGTACGGCACTAAGAGTGACCTCATGACTTCTGCCTTCACATTGACCAGGACTATATGTGATCAAAGTAATTGACATGCATCTGGCCCAGAGTAAAATCTTACGAGGGGCGAAATCGGTCGGGAAAATTTTGTCTGCCTAAAAAAAAACCACATTTTTTACTAGCCAAACTGCAAGAAAAACAGCATACGACAAGCGGGGGAACAGGGGGCCGACGACGATGAAAAACGTTTTTTGCTCGACCCAAAAAAAAAAAAAAAAAAACATTTACAAGCCAAACTGCAATCCAAACAACATCCGACAATTTGTTTAATAGCCAAACTGCAAGCCAAACAGCATCCGGCAAGCGGGAGGCAAGTGGCTGACGACGGCGAAAAAAACATTTTCTGTCCGCCATTTTTTATACCAGCCAAATTTTCGGAAAACATTAAAATCCCCGTCATTTTAATAACTTTGAAAACAAAACGGGAGGTCGACTCTTCTGCCGCCCCCTCCCCTTTCCTGTGGCGCGGCCCCTAGTTCAAATAGTTCAAATGACCCTAATCATAATTTCATGATTCAGTGGCATGTGACAGCTGTTCATCCATTCGATGCATATACTGCCCCCCCCCCATGACAAAAGGGCATAACTGACTTTTTTTTTCAAAATTAAGTTATATAGTGAAGGGGACTCAGTACATCATGTTAAACATGCAGAACAAAAATACTAACTCAAAGTGTCCCTTTGTTTCATAATCCGCTTGTTAAAAGGACACTGAATAGGGCTTTACGTGTTGAACAAAATACATTTTGCTCAATATCCCTTTTGTCATGGGGACAGTATAGTAGCACATGCACGATACTCTCTGCGCGTAGGTGTTAACCAACGGGAACTCTCTAGCTACTTGGACATGAGCCCATAGGAGGTTGGTTGACAGTCACATATCCATATCAATATACCATGACCTACTTATATATATGACCTGTGACTATGTTTTATTAAAACAAAAGTCAATGACACGATGTTATCACTCTACAAAGGTATATGACATGATTAGGGGCATGGTCCTGAGAAGCGGGATGCTGTAGCACCCCCGGAAAATTTTCAGAGGCGCGCAGCACCCCCCGATTTTTTTTTTTAATGTTATAATATATATATCATTATGCTTCGTTTTCGCATACATATTAGTCTGAATTTCAGACCTCCCCTGCGAAGCAGGGGCCATCCGCGGAGACAGGTTTGGCTGTTGATTCCAGAATAATGGTCTGGCAGTCAGACTACATACATATATATATCTCAGCATCCCCGGCGAAATTCACAGGGCCCTTATTGGGGGTAGTCCACAACTTGTGATACTATTGTAGAATCAAATAAACTGTGCAAGGATTCTACTGTAAAAATTTGTTGTCAAAAGTTGACTCTTTCTATTTAACTTCTATCAGTATGCCTTGTGACACAAAAATATGTTGTATAGCTTTCAATGAGATCTATATCTATCGGGGCTCGACAGAAACAAAATGCTAGTATGTTCATGCTTGATTCGGCTTAAGGACACTATATACCATTGTGGGAAGCCTCATTAAAAAAATCAATCTTTGCTATGTGACATATCTGGCAGTGTTTGGATGGACAAATTAACACCCTTGAACACAAATCTTTAGTCAGTTACGCTTTCCCTCATAAAATATGTATAGATAAAAATCATCACATGAATTATTCTCAGCTGATGAAAATTCTGCTACACTGTAGCTGTACTCCCCGCCCATGAACAAGGGCATAACTGACATTTTTTTCAAAATTGAGTTACATAGTGTAGGGGACTCGTACACATGTTAAACATTAGAACAAAAAGAATACTTAATTAAAAGTGCCCTTTGTTTCATAATCAGCTTGTTAAAGGGTATCACGTTACGGCCTTTACAGTGCTGCAAAGACGACTAATTCAGTCGTGCTTCACCTGAGCCCACATAAAACCAACAGCTGTTATGCATTCATTTTCAACCCAAAAACATTGCAATATGCATACATTAATTGTTGCTATGTCGGCAACGTCTAGCAACCTTTGTCAACAAAAAGTATGCAAAAATGTTAACCACTATGAATAGTGTACTATTATAGTGTAGTATGGAGTAAAAACTTCATAATCTAGAACCTGAGACTTGGATATTGCCCAGTAGGTACACTGGAACGATTATGTAACGGCTCAAGGTTCTAGCCCATTTGAACTGGTCAAAATACACAAAATATGAACTTTAGTTTTCATAAGAAAGATATGTTCTAAAAAAAACCAAAACTTTTGTGAATGAATCATTTCTGAAGTTGGAAAATGCATATATGCCTTCGTTATTAGATTTTTGGAATTTTGTTGTGTGTGTAGTTTGCAATGTAGCTATGGGCATATGTAGTCTCAGTTCCACGAGCCAGGCAATTTGACTCTGTAAATTACACGCACTCCTCGATTTTTTTTTTTTTTACTGCGCCGCCACCCGGGATAAAAAAAGAAAAATTAGACACTATGTATTACAGATTGTGATTGCTGAAGCAGTTGCTGAATAAAAAGTTTGTCTTATCAATTGAAATTGGGTAATCTAAATGTCTGGAACACAGATTGGGGGCATATTACTTATGAATTAAGTTAATAGTAAATGAAATTGTATGCAATATTTCTATCTGAACAAAGGATGCTCTCTGGAGCTTATCACACATTGCCATTACAAATATATGCATGCGAATTTTTGGTAATTGAAAATAATGTCTTAGAACAGGTTGAAAAAAATACCGTTTCACTAGGTTTCAGAAGAGAACATCCGTCTGAATTTGAATATATAATGCAACATCTATTGATATGCATTTTTTGGGGTTCAAAATGAGTAAAATCCAATTTCTAAAATAATGAATTTGAAAAGAAAAAACTATGGCAGGTACCATATCTTCGAAATCTAATCCACTTATTGAGAAATTAAGGCTATAATTGGATTATTCAGGCGCAATATTTGATTTTTCTGAAAATAGTGTTTTTCAGAAAATGTCCTGACTCTTTTGCACACTTTTAAAATTAGGTATGCTCTTTTGCCTTTCTTCTCCTATTTATTATCTGTTTAAGTAAAATGAATATTATTAGTGAGCTTGTAGCTTATTAAATTCTGCATGAAAGGAGGGGAAATTCAGCTTTCTGACTCTCCTATCAGTTTATAGTGGTTCAAAGATGATCAAGCTCTGAAACAGGGCTCTTTTTTGGAGTATAATTTGCCACAGCACAGGGTATTTCAAGGGTTACACATTAATGGTATGCAACTTAATTATAGCAAATGGTTCCTGAAGATTTATGATGATGAATTATTAAAATAAACACAAAATAATTATTGCTTATTTTGTGAATCTACAAACATTTGATAAAGTTGTGAAAATTTTTATTCATGCCAAAATGGCCTTTTGGCGCAAAAAGCCATAAATTCTGCGGGTTGTTTTTTCAAAAAAATGTAAAAGATACAGGGTTCTAGTTTCAAAAAATGAAAATACATTACCGTTGAACAGACAGTATCATGTTTCAAATTCATTTCGCTTAAATATTTTACA
>JZLH01S0623157.1:1842-17629 GCA_001188425.1 Eucidaris tribuloides | reverse complement strand
ACAAAAAGAAAATATTGCAAAATACAACTTTTTGTTATATAGGCTTCAATTGCGTTTGTTAAAAGCCATTGAAAACATACAGAGTACAGAAAAAGGCACAAACTGCAAATATACCTATAGCACACGAGATAGAGGATATGGTCGAGGCTCTTTCTGAAGGGGACCGGATCTTTCACGCCTACTTACAACTACATAATTAAACATGATGCATGATTAAATGATTCATTAATAAACTGTCGATTCCAAAATGGCAGAAGTGATATAGGCTCAAACTGAGTTTAAATGTATGACCATTGGAATATAGATGTTACATTGCCTTCGCGATTAAAAATTTGTTACTTTAATTAACCGTGATATTATTTTGTCATGAAACAGGTAATTGCGAAGACCCAGGTACGCCGGTCATGGGCAGCCAATCAGGAACGTTCGATCATGGTGATGTTGTGATGTTCACCTGTAATGAAGGCTACGAGCTGATTGGTGCAAGTCAGATCACGTGTGATAATGGGGTCTACACAGGGGAGGTGCCAATTTGTCAAGGTAAACGGACCCACATTATTGTGTTGCACTTAATGTTGTCTTTCTGTTAAATAACATCTTTGTTTTACACCATGCATGACCAATAAATTAAGCACTCTCGGCAAAAATCTTTTAGCTTTGAAGCAAGAATGGTGTATTTATGAAATAACCTATTAATTGCTTGTCGAAATTTTTATTTTCAAAGAATATTACATCTAAATTATTTTGGAACATTGCTAGTCAGTGTTACAAACTGCAACTTAAATTCATGTTAACTGACAACATTTCCAATTGTTTTCCTTTCTGAACGCAGCCATTGTAATTCCACCGACGATACCTCCTGTCAGAACGACCCCAGAGTCCGACGACGCGACCCCAACCCTTCCCGCCAAAGAGGTAACCACTAATCAACCCAAGGTGATGACGACTCTGAAAGACAGTCCGGTCACAACAGACAGAAGTAATGAGCGTACAACAATGGGACTCGAACCCGAAACCACGCAGATGGATGAAATTATGCTGTCGACCGATCTTTCTGGAATTGTGACAACACCAGGAGATGGGGATGAAACAACCGCCGAACTGACAACGCCACTTGACAATGTCATGAAAACTACTGCTGGGTTGCCCATCGCCACAACTTCCGTCGATGAAGACCCGCAGACGACGGCGGGTGTGATAGTTGACGACACCACCGAAGAAGACGTTGGCACGCCTGACGCGACAACACCGCCAGATGATACATTCCGAACAACGGACGGCCTGGTCGATATAACAACACGATTGATTGATGACCGACAGACAACACAAATGATCGATGATCAACAGACTACCATAATGATCGATAGCCGAACAACACCAATGAGCAACGACAGACGGACAACACAAATGATGGATAGTCAGACAACACAGGCGGTCGTAGATAGGCAGACAACACAAATGATCGATGGTCGACAGACAACACAGGCTGTTGTGGATAGACAGACTACACAAATGATCGATGATCGACAGACAACACAGGCTGTTGTGGATAGACAGACTACACAAATGATCGATGATCGACAGACAACACAGGCTGTTGTGGATAGACAGACTACACAAATGATCGATGATCGACAGACAACACAGGCTGTTGTGGATAGACAGACTACACAAATGATCGATGATCGACAGACAACCGTGATGCGCGATAGCCCGACAACACCGATGACCAACAACAAACAGACAACACAAATGGTCGATGACACACAGACAACTTCGAGTATCGATATTGCTACCACGCCTAGGAATCCGCCGATGAGAACAACACAAATGGTTTCTCGAGGCAGGATGAACGCATCTGATGTTGCCATTACTACCGAATCTCGTTTTGTGCCAACTACCGTCGCAGAAGTTATAAAAACCACAGCGGTTGATACGGTCACTACAAAAGAGATGAATGAATCCAAGGTGGCTTCTACACCGTCGATGGCCACAACACCCGAAAATATAAGAACAACGATTAAATCTGAAGTGACCACCGATTCAACAGTAGACTACACGACTGAAGCCATGACAACGTCACCAACATCAGACATGTCTACGGAAGATTCCGTGGTAACAACGGCAGAAGCCACGACCAAAGCCCCCGTGACTCGTCCGATGTGCCCTCCGATCATTGCTCCGATGCACGGTACCTTCATAAGAGGCAGTTGGAAGTATCATCAGGAAAAGATTGTCTTTTCCTGCTTACCAGGATACGTCTTACTCGGACCACGTTGGATTGTTTGCATAAACGGAGAATGGAGTGATACTGTTCCGGAATGTGAAAGTATGTATTTCTCTTGCATATTATAGTTACCTGAAATTGCCCCCGCCCTCTTCCCCAATATGATTATGAAATGTGATGTACTTTCCTTAGTGTCTTAAGTGTCAATTGTGGAGGTGCCGTGATGTAGTAGATTGTTCTCTGCCTTTGAGGCGTGAAAGACAAGTTCCATTCCAGCCAGGAGCACATTCCTCATTCAGCAAATGTGCTTTATCCACTTCTGCTCAGGTAGAAACCGGGGTAATAATAGTTGCAGGCCCTCTTGAAGAACAGTTCTTGTCACTGGAGAGGGAACCCTGAGTAAATAAGACGCTGCAATTATTATTATCATTTATTATTATTAGTAGTAGTAGTAGTAGTAGTAGTAGTACTACTACTACTACTATTATTATTTGTTTTAATTGTCCAAAGATTAGGCATTACTGTGAGTAGATTCCACACTTTTGCGTAAGACTTCAAAATAGGCCTGGATGCCAGTTTGTACGTAGAGGACTTGACGTACTCTTTGTTCATTGTTGCTTCTGAAATTCATGCCACTTTACAGTGAACAATGATTAACCTTCTGCATGCCGTGGGTCATTTTGCCATAATTGCAGATAATCGCATTAATTACTTTTCACGTTAACGCGGAAGACAACAATACTAGATTTATATTGGTAGTGGATGGGTTTAGAATTAATTACACCCTTGTTTATGGCACGCAAAAGCTGGGTTATCATAAAAGACGGACCCCTGAGTCATGTTTGATACAAGTTAATGTGGCAAGCAAATGATTAAAAACTCTTATTTCCAATGTGTGAAGTTAATGTGCCACCAGGGTTATTACGCCACAGATGTAAAGCATTGTGTATGAAGCGTTCTTTGATGGATTTCTATTTTGTTTCTTTTACTTCCAGTATCCTGTGGGCGGTACCCCAGACGACCAATCCAAGGCTACATTATTCCCCCGGATAGAAACCCTCCTCGTCATCCCTCCTACTGGATCCCATCTCCGGATTTTGGACTGGGATGGGATATCTTCTTTCCCGGATATCCAGGATACATTCCGGATACGAACGTGTCATCCGATGTGACAACCATGGCGATGACAACTATGGATCTCTGGCGTACCCCGGATAACGAACCTGAGAGTGAATCCGGATTTCTCATTCGAAATCGACGTTCGGCGCGTTTGAGATTTCCTCCCATTTTCCGTCCTGATCCCGACGAGGAAATACCGACTGACTCCCCTGAAACAGTTACCAGGGACTTGGATGTGGAAGACGCCACGGAGGACACAAACGACGGTGGTTTCCGGTGGCCTAATATTCCTATCTTGCCCATATTTAGGAACAATGAGAACGCAACTAGCATACCTGACGAAAGTGTGACGGAAGATTCAGATGATGGAGGATTCAATTGGCCAAACTGGCCCCCTTTTGGGAACAGAGATAACTCGACCGGAGAAGACAATGGAGGTGGTTTTAATTGGCCCATCTTTAACGCACCCACAGAACTGCCTAATGTAGATGTCACCTGGTCCGACGAAAATCTTCCGACTGGATCTCCTGAAGGGAACGACCAGCAACAACTAATTAACATCATTCGGTTACTATTTAATAGAACATCCAACATGGATTGGTCGCAATTGAATGTTTCAGATTTACCACTTCCAAACACCGCCAGGGATATTTTGAATTGGGCATTAACAAATGGTTGGGGGTCTGACGTACCAATCCCAGATAGCATACGAGAAATTTTAATCATTCTTATGACCACAGACTGGGAACAGGTAGATTGGACCGTTTTATCAGACCTGTCAAATATCAACTTAACTGATATCAATGTGACTGACTTGCCAGTGCCGGATTTTATGAAGGAAATTATTACCATCCTTCTCAACACATACATCGAGAACGTACCCATGAATAGTATAAGCTGGCCCATGATAATTGATTTTGTAAATTCAGTTATGCCCACTGGATATCCAAGAATCGAATGGCCCCTTGTCGAAGGCAGACCGACTGGACTCCCAATGTTAAACTGGACGGGCGTTGATTGGTCTGCACTCCAGCTACCAGCTGTTGTTACGAATATTCTGAACATGGATTGGCAAAACTTTGATACACAATTGATTCGATATATTTTGAACATGGTGATTGATACTGACTGGCAGAATTTTGACTGGAGTAACTTTGACATGACAAATTTACCGCTTCCCAACTCTGTACGGATGGTTTTGAACATGCTAATTCACACTGACTGGCAAAATTTTGACTGGAGCAACTTCGACATGACCAATTTGCCGCTACCCAACTCAATACGTGCAATTTTGAACATGTTGACTCATTTTGACTGGCAAAATTTCGACTGGAGCAATTTCAATAAGACAAACCTACCACTACCGCCTTCATTACGGACCATTATCAATGTTTTAATGAGCGTGGACTGGCAAAACTTTGATTGGAGTGATACAGACATATTAAATCTTCCAATACCACAATCACTGAAAGATATGTTAATCATATTGACCAGTTTGGACTGCCGCACACTTGACTGGACAAATCTGGATCCATCTCAACTTCCAATTTCAAATAGGGCTAAAATGTACCTGTTTGTCTTGCAGAATATGGACTGGCAAAATATGGACTGGATTAATCTTCTTAACATGGTGGATATCCCAATGCCAACTTCAGTCAGGGAACTGTTGATTGCAGTTGCTAATGTGGATTTTGACGGTCTGTCCATCCCAATGCAAATACAAACTTTCCTATCTATTATGAGGGACACGCACTGGGGAAATATAGACCTTTCGTTCCTTCCAATTCCACCCTGGGTACTAGACCTTGTGAACAATGCAATGGGAATCGACTGGCAAAATTTCGACTGGACTAAGGAATATTAATGAGACTTCCTATTCCAGATGTAGTAAAAGATCTACTTATCGTGTTAGTGCACACAGACTGGCAGAATAATGACTGGACTACCATTGATTTGTCAAATTTGTCAATACCGGACCAAATAAAAGCCCTAATTTACATTTCGAGAAATATTAATTGGCAAAACATCGACTTTATAAGCTTGATAGATAACCTGCCTATATCTGAAACCCAGAAATATTACCTCACCATTCTGATAGATAAAGATTGGCAGAACTTTGATTGGACTCCCACTGGTCTGATTGAAATTTTGATACCTCGGTCATTATTTCAATTATATGACATGTTCATGAACATGGAGTGGCTTAACTTTGACTGGTCGACTATCGATATAACAGATCTACCGATACCACAACCATTGAAAGATATGTTCTCTTTGTTAATGAATATCGATCAATTCTATTTTGACTTTGAGACCTTATTAGATGTACTAAATTTACCAATCCCGCGTATCCTTCATGAATATTTACTAATCCTTTTCAATTCTTGGCCAAATTTGAGCTGGACTGATGTGTTTGACCTGTCCAATTTCTCAACTGAATTAATCCAGGTGTTGGTAAATATAGACTGGGAAACAATAGACTGGACCAACATTTTTGACCTTTCGAGTCTTTATGTTTCTGTTCCAGGGAGAGAATTGCTACAAATTTTAATGAGTATAGACTGGCAGACATTTGACTGGATGAATGCCATTGACTTTTCAAGTCTTCCTATTCCTGATCCAGTCAGAGAATTGCTACGTGTATTAAGGAGTGTTAACTGGCAAACATTTGACTGGACTAATGTCATAGACCTTTCAAGTCTACCCATGTTTGAGTCAGTGAGACAATTACTGCAGATGATGATGGACATAGACTGGCAGACATTCAACTGGACGAATGTCATCGACCTTTCAGGTCTTCCCATTCCTGATACAATAAGACAATTACTGCAGTTGATGTTGAATACAGACTGGCAGAACTTTCACTGGACGAGTGTAATTGACCTTTCAAATTTATCAGTCTTTGCTCCAATCAGAGAATTACTGCAGTTGATGATGAATATAGACTTTCAGAACGTAGACTGGACTAATATCATCGACCTATCAAGTCTTCCAGTTTCTGATCCATTAAGAGAATTATTCCAAATGATGATGAATATCGACTGGCAGAACGTTGACTGGACTAATATCATCGACTTTTCAACTCTTCCTATTCCTGAGCCACTGAGACAACTCCTGCAGGTATTAATGAGTGTGAACTGGCAAACATTTGATTGGACTAATATCATCAACCTTCCACTTCCAAGTCTTTCTATGCTTAATTCATTTAGAGAATTATTCCAGTTGATGATAAATATAGACTGGCAGACCATTGATTGGACGACCGTCATAGACCTTTCAAATCTTCCAATTTCTGGCCCATTTAGAGAATTACTTCAGCTGATGATGAATATTGACTGGCAAACCGTTGACTGGACAAATATCATCGACCTATCAAGTCTTCCAGTTTCTGATCCATTAAGAGAATTATTCCAGTTGATGATGAATATAGACTGGCAAAACTTTGATTGGACGAATGTCATAGACCTGTCTAGTCTTCCCCTTCCCGATCCAGTGAGACAACTTCTACAATCATTTATAAGTTTCAACTGGCAAAACTTTGATTGGGCTAATATTATCGACCTTCCAAGTCTTTCTATTCTTAATTCATTTAGAGAATTACTCCACTTAATGATGAATATAGACTGGCAGACCATTGATTGGACTAACGTCATAGACCTTTCAAGTCTTCCAATTTCTGATCAATTTAGAGAATTACTCCAGTTGATGATGAATATAGATTGGCAGAATGTTGACTGGACTAGTATCATCGACCTTTCAAGTCTTCCAATTTCTGATCCAATGAGAGAATTACTTCAGCTGATGATGAATATAGACTGGCAGAACATTGACTGGACTAACGTCATAGACCTTTCAAGTCTTCCAATTTCTGAACCACTAAGAGAATTACTCCAGTTGATGATGAATATTGACTGGCAAACCACGGACTGGACTAATATCATCGACCTATCTAATCTTCCTCTTTCCGATCCGTTCAGAGAATTACTCCAGTTGATGATGAGAATAGACTGGATGACAGTTGACTGGACTAGTATCATTGACCTTTCAAGTCTCCCAGTTTCTGATCCACTGAGAGAATTACTTCAGCTGATGATGAATATAGACTGGCAGACCGTTGACTGGACTAATATCATCGATCTTCCTAGTCTTTCTATTTCTAGTCCGTTCAGAGAATTAATCCAGTTGATGATGAATATAGACTGGCAGACCGTGGACTGGACTAGTATCATCGACCTTTCAAGTCTTCCAGTTTCTGATCCATTGAGAGAATTACTCCAGTTGATGATGAATATAGACTGGCAGAATGTTGACTGGACCAACGTAATAGACCTGTCAAGCCTTCCTCTTCCTGATCTATTCAGAGAATTATTCCAGTTAATAATGAATATAGACTGGGAAACCTTTGATTTAATTAATATCATTGACCTTTCTAATCTGTCTACTTCTAGTCCGTTCAGAGAATTAATCCAGTTGATGATGATTATAGACTGGCAAACCGTGGACTGGTCTAATATCATCGACCTTTCAAGTCTTCCAGTTTCTGATCCATTAAGAGAATTGCTCCAGTTAGTGATGAATATAGACTGGCAGAGCGTCGAGCTGACCAATGTGATAGACCTTTCGACTCTTCCTATTCCGGATCCACTAAGACACCTCCTACTGTTATTAATAAGTGGGAACTGGCAAGCATTTGATTGGACTAATGTCATTGACCTGCCCTGGCTACGCGTGTTTGAGTCAGTTAGAGAATTACTAGTGTTGATAATGAATGTAGACTGGCAAACCTTGGACTGGACTACTGTGCTTGACCTTTCAACTCTTCCTTTTACTGATCCAATAAGAGAATTATGGCAGTTGATGATGACAGTAGACTGGCAGAACGTTGACTGGACTAATATCATCGACCTTTCAACTCTTCCAGTTTCCGATCCAGTCAGAGAATTACTCCAGTTGGTGATGAATATAGACTGGCAGACCGTGGACTGGACTAATATCATCGATCTTTCAACTCTTCCTATTCCGGATCCACTGACACAGCTCCTACAGGTATTCATGAGTGTGAATTGGCAAACATTTGATTGGACTAATTTCATTGACCTTTCCCCGTTACGCGCGTTTGAGTCAGTTAGAGAATTATTGCAGTTGGTGATGAGTATAGACTGGCAGAACGTTGACTGGAATAATATCGTTGACTTTTCAACCCTCCCTATTCCTGATGCACTGAGACAACTCCTGCAGGTATTGATGAGTGTGAACTGGGAAACATTCGATTGGACTAATATCATTGATCTTTCTTTCCTTTCCACTTCCGAACCTCTGCGGGAACTACTCCAGTTAATGATGAATATAGACTGGCAGACTGTGGACTGGACTAATATCATTGACCTTTCAACTCTTCCAGTTTCAGATCCATTGAGAGAATTATTCCAGGTGATGATGAATGTAGACTGGCAGAACGTTGACTGGACTAACGTCATAGACCTTTCAAACCTTCCTATTTCTGATCCAGTCAGAAATTTCTTGCAGATACTAATGACAGTGAATTGGCAAACATTTAATTGGACTAATATTATTGACCTTTCTTCCTTTCCCACTTCTGAACGACTGAGGGAACTACTCCAGTTAATGATGAACATAGACTGGCAGACCGTGGACTGGACTAATATCATCGACCTTTCAACTCTTTCATTTTCTGATCCATTGAGAGAATTACTCCAGTTGATGATGAATATAGACTGGCAGAACGTTGACTGGACTAATGTCATAGACCTGTCAACTCTTCCTATTCCTGACCCACTGATACAACTCATACAGGTATTTATTAGTGGAAACTGGCAAACATTTGATTGGACTAATATTATTGACCTTTCCCTGTTACGCACGTTTGAGTCAGTTAGAGAATTATTGGAGTTGATGATGAATATAGATTGGCAAACCGTAATCTGGACTAATATTTTCGACTTTTCAACTCTTCCTATTTCTGATCAATTCAGAGAATTAATCCAGTTGATGATGAATATAGACTGGCAGAACGTTGACTGGACTAGTATCATTGACTTTTCAACCCTCCCTATTCCTGATGCACTGAGACAACTCCTGCAGGTATTAATGAGTGTGAACTGGGAAACATTTGATTGGACTAACATCATTGACCTCCCCCTACTGCGCGTGTTTGAGTCAGTCAGAGAATTATTACAGTTGATGATGAATATAGATTGGCAAACCGTGGACTGGACCAATATCATCGACCTTTCAACTCTTCCTATTTCCGATCCATTCAGAGAGTTTCTCCAGTTGGTGATGAGTATAGACTGGCAGACCGTGGACTGGACTAATATCATCGACCTTTCAACTCTTCCAGTTTCTGATCCATTGAGAGAATTACTCCAGTTGATGATGAATATCGACTGGCAGAACGTTGACTGGACTAATATCGTCGACTTTTCCACCCTCCCTCTTCCTGATCCACTCAGACAACTCATGCAGGTATTAATGAGTGTGAACTGGCAAACATTCGATTGGAGTAATATCATTGACCTTCCCATACTACGCGTGTTTGAGTCAGTTAGAGAGTTACTCCAGTTGGTGATGAGTATAGACTGGCAGACCGTTGACTGGACTAATATCATCGACCTTTCAACTCTTCCTATTTTCGATCCATTCAGAGAGTTACTCCAGTTGGTGATGAGTATAGACTGGCAGAACGTTGAATGGACTAATATCATTGACTTTTCAACCCTTCCTATTCCTGAGCCACTGAGACAACTCTTGCAGGTATCAATGAGTGTGAACTGGGAAACATTCGATTGGACTAACATCATTGACCTCCCCCTACTACGCGTGTTTGAGTCAGTTAGAGAGTTACTCCAGTTGGTGATGAGTATAGACTGGCAGAACATTGACTGGACTAATATCATTGACTTTTCAACCCTTCCTATTCCTGAGCCACTGAGACAACTCCTACCAGTTTTAATGAGTGTGAATTGGCAAACCTTTGATTGGACTAAGATTATTGACCTTTCTACTCTTTCCATTTTTGAGCCACTGAGGGAATTACTCCAGTTGATGATGAATATAGATTGGCAGTCTTTTGACTGGATTAATGTCATTGACCTTTCGACTCTTCCTATTCCTGACACATTGAGAAATTTGTTACAGCTGATGTTGAATATAGACTGGCAGACAATTGACTGGAGAAATATTCTTGACCTTTCCAGTATACCTGGTTTTGATAACATCATTGAATTGATGACTGTGTTGATGAATATAGACTGGCAAAACTTTGACTGGATGAACGTCATTGACCTCTCGGGGCTACCAATCCCTGATGGGTTTAAAACAATTTTACGTTTGATATTGAGTGTGGATTGGCGAAATTTTGACTTGACAAGTTTACCTATTTTCGAGGAACTTCGTAAAATGAGAGACTTATTAAACATACTAATGAGTATAGATTGGACAAATATTGATTGGACTAATGTCATTGACCTTTCCGGGTTGCCAATTCCTGATCAGCTGAAAACATTCATACAATTCTTAGTCGGTACGGACTGGCGTGATTTCGATTGGGCAAATGCCATCGATTTATCCAATCTACCGATTCCCAACTGGTTGAAGCAGCTTCTTCACATACTTCTCAATGTAGACTGGGACAATATAGATTTTGACCTGCTGCCGCTACCTCCAAGAGTAAGGTGCTTGCTGATTAATTTGATTAATGTGGTATATAGAGACATCATTCCAATTCTAAATCCAGACAATGCCTACGAGTATTTAAGATTCTTTATGCGATCAATCGAATCATTCCTATCAAATGGTGTTCGAGGTGTGATATTTGGCCTCTATACCTGGCTCTCCTACCTGTTCCCGTTTTTCCCGGTCATCAACCGTCCGTGGCCTCTGCCTCTCGTCGGCGATGAAATCATGTTCGTTTGCAGAGATGGTCATCAACTGGTGGGATCGGCTGTTCTCACGTGCACAGCAGGTGGTGTCTGGAGTGGAGCTTCGCCAGAATGTCGTCGTAAGTTCTGTAGAAATTTATTTACAGAGTCAAGATGAATACAGCCTTCCTCTGCGATCCAAAATATCAAAAGATAGAAATGTAAAGATGAAAACTGTTTCCCACAGTGAAGCATAAATAGATTGGTTCCTAAGAAAATACACCATTTTATTTTTCCTGTGGTCTTTATACCATGAAACTGCAGCATTATATATATTTATAAATATGTGCCTATATTGTTAAAGACTAGTGCTTGTCTTTTATGTTCTTAAATTTCTCCTGGAAAGTAAACCCTTTAAACAAACATCCAGTTCAAGAGTACCGTTTTCATATATATTTTGCATGTTATATAACACTGCAAATTTTCTGCAAGTTTTACTTTGCAGGAATGACAGCAAGCATTGAATGTGTTCTGTGACTTATCGCTTTGTTGTCTGGTAACTCAAGTCCAAAGACTCTAATGCAAAGACATTTTAGATATGTATTTATGTTTAGCTTTTAGCATGTTAATTTGCTCGTTGCATTATGCACATACCAATCTATGATAATTCTGATTCTATAACGGGGTTTTGTGTTGTTATATTGGTATTATTTCACAGGGATTACGACGACGCAGCCATTTATGTCAACGACGCCCGCCATCATTGATGACCGCACTACGGAATTACTCATCACGGAAGATAAACTGGCGACGACCCAATCCCTAATTATGGAGACTACCCCTGAGATACAAATCGATTTGACTTCAAAAATATTACCTGAAGAAACTACTGTGTTTAGGGTTACAACAGACAGTCTAGATATCGATGACACAACTCTTTCCCTTAAAGCAACGACAGCTTCCCATTTTGACTCTGAAGCAACGACCAACAAAGATCGACGTGGAGAGGCGCGGACAACCGAGTCCCTTCCTTTTGTCACCACTGATTTGCCTGTCTTTACGACCGAAGAGGATAAAAAACAACCCTCTATGCCTAACAGAGTTGCAACGACCGAGTTGCTTGTAGGTGTTACCGCCAAATCTCTTCCAGAAATGACTACGGATGAAGGTCATATTCCCAGCACTGATTCGCCTGTCATGACAACCGAAGATGAGCGAAAACAACCGTCGACGCCTGATAGAGTTAGAACTACCGAGATGCTTGTGGATCTTACCACGAAATCTCTTGTTGAAATGAGTACAGATGGAGGTCATATTCCCAGCACTGAATCGAACGAAATGGTAAAACAAACGACTGAAGAGGGACAAACAACTGAATTGTTAGATGATGGAACAACACAACGACCAGACACGAAAACGACAAGTTTAAGCCATCGTACTACCAAGGAAGCGATGATCAAAGCAACCTCTAAATCCGTAACCCTTGCTGATAGACAGACGACGGAGATGTTTGATGTCGAAACCACCGAAGTCCCGGAGGCAACGACTGAATCGGACGAAAGTGAGAAACAGACGACGAAAGACAGCGCTACAACCCGCCGCCCTCCAACAACCTTCGAAGCTGGCGAAACGACTGCCGAATCTGAGACCCTAGCTGCTAGACAGACGACGCAAGCGTCAGGCGAGGACACTACCGAATATTCCTATACGACATTGAAAGAAATGACAACAGAAGAACAAGATCAACAACAGACGACAGAGGAGGAAGTCACGGCTGCGGCAACCACAGCGGTTACAGTCACAACGGAGGAGGAACCCGCAGAAACAACCACGGAGGTCCCAGTTACGGACCCACCAACGACAACGCCAGTACCCGTCGTTCCGACAACATCCGTGAGCACCCAGGTTTCGACATCGATCATCACCTCCAGTGTGCCCACGACTCCCGCAGATCCGTGTTCACCCGATCCCTGCACGGAAGACCTCAACTCCGAATGCGTCGCTGTTGGAAGTTCGTTCGAGTGCCAGTGTCGTCCCGGTTTCTTCAGAGATGAGAGCAATAATTGCACGTGTAAGTGGAATCATATCGCATTTTACTAACGACGACAATCCATTCAAAATTACAGCCTTACATTCAGATAGGGGTGGCGCCAGGGTAAAATCTTAGGGTAGGTGAAAACTCTTAAGGGGCGAAAATGTTTAAAAGATATAAAATGCTGGACAACAATACACTGTGTATACGGAGCTTTCAAGAAAATCAGTTGAGCAAATCTGATAGGTAAATATTCGAGAAATGAAATGAAGTGGTAAAATTTGAGTATGACATAAATTCGCTTGTGGTTATCCTAGGTGTTGGTTGCAATTGGCTTACGCCGGGTATTATGGGTAATTAACAGTGATCCGACATTACTCCGGCGACTGTTGCTCCGGTGACAATATCCCAGAAGACAAAGAGTTAACTTAGGGTTAAGGTAATCGTTGCCATTGGGTTTCCAGTTCTGAATATTGTTAGGGTTAGATTTTCTGTCAGGTTTAGTGTTAGGGTTAGGGTTGAGGTCAGAGTTAGTGCATGAAATAATCGTCGGATCAATTGTCGCCTGAGAAAATGTCAGACATTCTAATTAACATATTGTCTTCCAATCATATCATAATTTCAGCTACTCAGCAATTTGTTGCCAGCATCAGAATAACAGAAGTGGCTGGTGGAGCAGCGAATTTCACGGAGGCCCTAGCCGATACGTCTTCGGATGAGTTCGTGGCACTCGCTTCGGATATTGAAAGCACGGTATGCCCATCACATAACAGTTTGAGAATTCATTAAAGTTATTATGATCGCACACCATAATAAAAAATAAGTAATTCCAATTTGACCTACGATATTTGGACGATCATATAGTTCATTGCAACTATGATTTAGCACCGAACTGCCGATCTCACATATGTTTGCAAGTAGATCGACATGCATTTAGTATAGTTGACATGTTTATATCTATTTGTATACATTTTACAAGGAAACTGCTGATCGTATACTGTCTTGTTGGCAACTAATTTAGATTCACATAAATTTACCATAGTTTATATGTTAATATTTACACGCTCTATAATTATATATTTAACAACAGAGCCACCGATCTTATACTTATTTTCAACTAGATCCACATGGATTCAATCGTAGCTTAATGTTTATGTATATTCATAAAAGTCTCTATTTAACAAATTAATTTGATTGGTGTCTGTACGATAATTTAAACAAACATCATCCGACAAGTTGGGGTGGGGGCTAACGACGACAAAAAGCTCAAAAGCATTTTGGCATGTCATTTTTATACCAACTCCAAAATCATAGACCACGCGGCGGGAGCCGACGACGACAAAAGTCAGTTTTTGGCTCCAGTTTTTGTTTTATCAGGCGTAGACAGCTTCGATTAAGCCAACAATACAGCAAGTAGGGGGGGGGGGTGTGAAGTATCCAAAGAATTGCGTGAAAGACGCGTTATTTTTTTATTACTTGCAATAACAATAGGCGGCTACGCCCCCGGGCCGCCCCGGTGGCGTTGTGCAGACGCGAGCGCCGTGTTGTGAAGGGACTGTATAGCACCGTCGCGTGTCAGCTGAGTAAATTTGGGCTTGCCTACAGCGTGTAGCAGTTGACAGATATACGAGCAGAGTCGTTGACACACTGTTACCTCGGCATGCACGGAACTGGAGTGCGCAGCCGCGTCGCATGCGGTGGTTCGACGGTACGAGCCGTCAAGTTGCGCGCACGAGCAGAGCAGCACGGCGGTCGGCCAGACTGCGGGACCACGCGGTTGAGTCGGGTGCAAGAACGCTCGAGGGACACTGTGAGAGGCGTGGCTTCATCGATCACGATGAGCGAGTCGCTTCGGTATCATGCCGTGGCGGGAAGCTTCATCCAGAATGTGCAGTCACAAACACGAGTGGTGTTCTTCATTAATTTTGCTGCATCAGAATTCTATCATCTAATATATTATAGTTATAATTTCAACGCGCAAGGTGGGGGTGTTAATATAGATATTTCATAGAAAGGGTGCGTGGAAGGCTTGGAGCCGCGGGGAGTCGGTGGTGAGAGAGGGGATGGCGAGGACAATGTAGAAGCTCAACTATGGAAATCATACTTGCCAAGTTCGAAAAGTGGCACACTGTACTCTGAAGAAGCATTTTAACGATATTCATACAAGCCAAAATTTATTTTGGTGTGCAAAATATAGGCTATTAATCATGCTTTCTTAAGGGAATTGAAAGTAAAAGGCAGGAGATTGGCACTGTGCAGTGGCTCGATGTCGTTCGGTTAAGTCTATGGGATAACTTTTACGGAACATTTGTGAGTTTTTTGTTATTTAACGGGCTACGTAGTCTGTGGAATTGTTCATATAGCGAGCGAGGAGAAGTGAAAAGAAATAAAGATGACACATCTCGGCATCGTTGTATCGAGCTTGAACGCAAGTGGGGGGTGTTAAATTCAATACCTCTCTGGGCCTTGTGGCAGCGCACTTGGAGTTTTTTTATTTATTTTGAGTGTGGTAGTTGATCATCGCAATTT
>JZLH01S0623155.1:1000-11942 GCA_001188425.1 Eucidaris tribuloides | reverse complement strand
ACTATAGATTCAACGAATTTCAAAACACTAGAAACATGTACATGTTATTACAAGTATTCTTTTCAAACTCAAACTTAACTACTAGTATACCTTGTCGGTTAACCTCATTTAGTTTAATCAATTCAGATACCTGAATTAAACATCAACATTAAACGATTGGTTTGTTTTTCCAACAATTCCATTCTCCTCATGAATCGGCATACCTTTCTGCAGTAGAATTTACAACATAAACACAAAAATTACGCTGCTATTATGTTTAGCTTTGTAACAAAATAAGTAATAACTGTACATGAAGATTATACAAGCTACTTTGCCTGCTAACAATAATACCTAATTAAACAAACATATTACTTATTCTTCCATAAGAAGCAAATTGATAATTATTCCATCAGTACTTAGCAATCCCTGTTTCTTTTCAACCATATCCTGTATAATTCATCAGAATACATTACTATAAAGCCAGGGACTTTCCTCAGATATCCACAGATTTTCGTGCAACAAACAATGTGTGCAACCATGGTGCCTTATAAGCACTTGAAAATAAATATGAAACTATCACATTTCATCCATCGTATATTGATGCATATATATCATTATTAAAGATAGACATATCAGAATATGATCTATCTGTGTGATCATTACTCAATACAGCATGACAACACAAACTTCATTAACAAGTAATTGTACAACGATACTGACAATTGTTCAAAGAATATTATTTCTCGTGAGAGGATTGCGACCTACCCAATTTTCTCCGGTAACGTTAACATTATCACCATTCTTGAAGTTTTTGACATATTTCACGTGCTTCTCTAGACCTACAAATAAACTGTCAGGACTAACAACAACAAAGTGACATCACTGGTATTCCTATCACAAACATCTCAGACAGGTTGGTCGCATGAATATGATTCTCAAAAACATCACCATCAATAGTGCATACAACATAAGACTCCTATCGTTTTTTCAACCATCTGTTGACAGTTTGACTCTGGTAATACGACAGTCTATCAGGCGGCGGGGAATCTCTGTGACCGTCTCGGAGGACAATTTTCGTCATCTTACATCTGAGGCAGCCTCTTGCTCCTCGTCATTATCAGGGGTGGGGGACAGGCTAGAATCTCCAGGATTACAACTTTCCTCCTGGCGTGGTTCACATCACTACAATTATCAACATTATCATTATCGCTCTCAGTTCACTTGCGGCAATTTCGGCATGCTGCTGTTCTGGAGCTGGGGAAGTGGGTATATCATTACCCTCATCCCTACTCTTCATTGAATGATCAGGACTTATATGGTGGGCTAAATTTCCCTCTAACTTCTCTTATTGGGACATTCCAAGCAGTAACATTTCCTTTACATCATCTACAACTGGTGTTCACACAACCGAGTATCTACACGATTTGCAACTTTACGAAATCGACAACGACGGTGCCGGCGGCGGCGCTTGGTTCGACGATCACGAAGCCTGTCCTAGCATACATACTACCCTGGACATCGCCTCCAGTCGCCGTCACATTGAACCTCCTCACCATAACACTCTTAACCAAATCAAATAACACTTCCCGTCGCAACCACTTCTCTGTCGTTTAGACGGATTGTTTCTACGATGGATTTCCAATGAATAAACACATCCTCTTCTAAATTAGGAGTACTACAAATCCATAACCCTTTTTAACGATGAACCACTTCACAATTCCAGTTTGGCGTAAAGGGGCCCTGGTCTGTACTGCTTGTATACCTAAATGGCCTACTGCCCGTCCGTGGCAATGTCCCGTTTAAAGACACATTGCAATCTCTGGCATAATGTCCTGGCGGCCAGCAGCTATAGCAATGGCCAGGTGCATAGGGGCGACTAACCGAGGATTCCTATCCCATTTCCATTTCTTTCAGTTTTTCTTTAATTTCTTCTTATCTCTCTTCGAGTCCGACTTTGGTTGGGCCGGCATAGGCACCAACTCTTGGGCGGGGCGTTTGATTCGGGCATGGAATTTTGAAAGTCTCTGTCTGTCAGCAAGTCTAGACACTATTACTAACTCATCAAAACTCATTATCGTGTCATATTTATGTCTTATGGACTGTTTCAATTCTCTCATTTCGAAGTCCTTTCAAAACACCACCTTAGTGTTCATCCTTTGCGGACTCCAAGTAATTTTCTCTGTTCTACTTTATCTATTATTAACTGGAGGCGAGCGCTGTAAGCGGCAATGGGTCTCTACCTCCTGTTTTGAGCTATATAACTGTTGAGTAAGACTGCCCCAGTCTCTACTGTACGCATAAAACCCCTCAAGTTTCTCAACAATTTCCTTAACACAATACCTTGTTCCCATGTTAAGTACTAGTTGGCCAGCCTCCCCCTTTAATGAACGGCGTACCCATCCTTCGCAGGCTCTCAGGGCACAGCTCTCATCTGTTTGGAGACATTCAACCTCATGTTATTGTTTCCACACTTCAAACTAACTTAACCTCCTTTCACTTTCTTATCCCAGAAAACATTGATAGTTCACTGGTTTTGAATTATCGCATTGATCTTAGTGGAGCTAAACCATCACTCGTTCCTCTAAGCAAAGCTGCGTTTTGGACATCTCCCACCTCGAGGACATTACCTTTAAGTTCTCTACCATCCAGCTCGCAGAACTGCAGGCCGCGCGAGCCCGTTATCTTTGAAGGACGAAACAGCAGCAACCTGCTGCCACGTTAGCGCACCGTTATTGAACTTCATCCCGTTAGTGAACTTTCCGAATTTTATGTAGTCTACTGCACCAACTTTCTCTAAAATGTCTTCAAGTCATCTCACCTATAGTTGGGCATAACTTTTTCACTAAAACAACACAGTTTCCTTATAATGGCCATGTTGATTGGACTATAATCACACTGCACTGACAAAATATTACCAAATGTATCAAAAACTAAATAGGCCTAAGCAAAAATACAATTGCATTTCACAGGAATGGAATAAAACTCAAAATGTAAACAAACCAATACTATGCCTAGTCAAAACACTCTACTTCAGCTGCACAGACACACACTGGAAGAATCTAGTAATGTCTATTGCAGACAGTCGTAAATTATTACATTCCAGTGACAGCAAGGCTAAATACTAGTTACTGAGGGATCACTTTTATAGACTGGAGAGGTTACTACTCTCACCAGCTGAATGTCAAAAACCACATACAACTCAAAATAATATTCCTTTGAACTCTGTATATAACATAAAACAATATACACGGAATCACAAAATTATGTTACATGTGTCTTTGCACTTGAAGTTGACAGGGACAATGTTTAACCGTCTTTCTCTTTGTTTTGTATGTTTTGGAAAATGAAAATTCTTACAACAATTTCTTTTTAAAAAATTTTCGTGCTGATAACGACGCGAAGAATAGTGAGTTCCGTCTAGCACCACCCTCTTCTACAGTGTTTGCTGCGATCTGGGGAACTGAGACTGGACATTGGCCCTATAAACAAGTGCCACGGCTTACTGCCCTAGATCCTCTAGGACCACCAATTATTGAACACAGCCAATAATAAACATAAAAATACAAAATTAAACAATCAAGACCAAAAACAACCCAAAAAATAAATGCGAAGACACGTTAGGTTTCAAGTTTGCACTTGGTTATTAGTACTTTATTTATATCAAAAATTATTAAAATCATAAATCCATTCAATATTCAGATTTCTTCTCAACAACAATATTCATAAAAACTTAATTATATAACTTAACTTACAATATTATAAACTCAGAAAGGGTAGGATAGGCAAGTGATTAAGTATGGGTAATGAAATTAGCGCGATTACCTGCAGGACTTTATACGCGGTTGACAATCAATGAAAACAGTCTCTTACTCTCGCTCTGGACTCTGCGGATGTGGAGATTGATGTCTCGACGACTTCTGTTTCTCTGAAAATGATGCTGACGATGCTGCTGCCGATGACTCGACGACAAACTTTACACGACAGGAACAATCATTTGTAGAACCCGCTGCAGACGTGTTAATTGACAATTGTATCAAACAGCAACAGTTCAGTAGTAGATGGTAGTCAATGTGGACTAACTACCAACTATTGTTCAATATAGCGACTCGAACCAGGCTGCTTCCAACAATAATTCTGTAGACTGCAAACCTCGTGACGTCTCGTTACTGCCAACTCTATTAGTGTAGTTCTGTAGTAACCTCTCAGGAATCTCAGCACAGCCCCTCCTTGTTAGTAAATGTGTAGATGGTAGTTCGAGTGATGGGAGTCGAGTGAAATGAAAGGGTTGGGGACGGGAATTTATACAGGATCATGCACCTATTTGATACTACAACCTAGCTGCTTGACATTGAACATTCAGTGGAAATAATAATACTTTCTTCCTAAAAACAATTAATCAGCGATAAAACAAAGCTGAACTTGGAATTTACTATCTTCATTTAGTTAACACTCCCACACACCATTAGTGGCTATACCCCCTAATAAACTTCGAAAACAATAAAACTTTAATCACTTTCTCTAAAAGTTTGTAAATTCTCAATGTTATGACGTCGGCGTTGGCGTCTTCAGCCCCTTCTCTAGAAATCAAAACATTGACCAACTGTCTCAACCTTATATGACCTTATGACGTCATCTCAAATGACCACTTCTTCCTTACTGGCTAGGTGTGTCCTTGCTGCCAGTGACCAGTTTTATTACCCTGGTATAACATAAACACCTGTCCACCACTGTATAGAGATCTGTCTGTTCACCTAACGTTGAGCATGACCAAATTTGGAATTAAAACAATGCAATTTCCTAGTATTTGCTCTCAGGAAGTAAACAAACAAAATAATACTTTCAAATCTCTTTTACTCACGTCACTATTTCCAGTAATCAATGATTCAGCCAACTTTCTTGGGATATTCTTAAGATTATGTTTCAAGGAAAATTAAGATACCAGGAAGTTTATTCCAAAGAACTTCCTGTTTCTTTTGGACTTCTTAGTTTATATGCAATTATTTTAAAGTTGCACTCTAATCAAACAAGTTAAAGTGGCCAAAGTTTATGCGTGCTACATCTATATTGCTATTTTTATGAATTGAATAAATAAATTTAATTGAAATTGAAATAATTGGGCAATCATATTTCCGAAGGAGTTAAGCGACCGAGTGGTGGACAGGTGGAGGGTGTGGGAGGGGGATAGACCCTCCCGCGGTAGGAACTTTTTGAAAATACGCATTGAAAAGATGTTTTTCTAGGCATTGTAAATACATATTTTAGGCAATGATATATTTCATCAAGATGAGGGATAAGGAAGTCATACATGTGAGGGAGCTAACCGACCGAGCAGGGGAAGGTGTGGGAGGGGGACCCCCCCCCCTCACGGTAGGAACTATTTGAAACTACGTATAGAAAAGACGTGATTTCTGAGCATGGTAAATACATATTTTTAGCAATGGTGTATGTTATGAAGATTAAAGGATTGGGAGTCATATTTGCGAGGGAGCTTAGGACCGAGCGCGGGCGAATTTTTTCCCACGATCTTTTTTCGCAGGATGCATGCGCACTTGATCATACGAGACCTTATTTTTATTCATGAATATCTCTCGTACTTCATTCTGATTTCAAGGACATGCAAAATACGCGTGTCTAGCAGCTGCTAACTAAAATTCCGAACATCCCCGCTTCAATTCACAGTGTATTAATAATCCTGTTTTTTGTCTTACATCACCTTCATGTTTGTATTTCTAAAGCTATCTGACTATAATAATTAAACGTAAACTAGAACACTGCAAGTTTGCAAATTCCCCTAGTTTGTTTTTCTTGAGTTGTATTTCATGTGAAAATTTATTTTATGTAGTTCAGTTAATCTTATTTTCTCCCGAATGTATTTTTAAATCGTTATGAAAGTTATGGAAATCTGACGTTGCATCACATCTAATAGTAGGCCGCCAGTAGTAAGGACCCAGCACATATTTATTCAACCACGGTAAAAGACCTGTTTTCAGCTAAATAGCTGTTTTTTTTCGGCAAGGCCGTGTTCTGTGTTAATCATCAACATTTATTATACGAAACGTACACATCGTCATTAGTGTAGCCAAAGGGGGCAATTGCCCCCTCCCCCCCCCAATAATGCATTTTCCGAATTTTGTCGGTACATTGAAATTTTGTCAGTACATATTTAGACCGGCACCCATGACATTTTGTACTAGGGTGGGGGCTGAAATGTCAAAGTCAAAATTTTAAAACGTCCACTTGGGAAATGATTAACACCAACAGTACAAGCATTATGACACCAAACTTAATGTTGTATCTTTAAGTAAACCCCCCACCCCATGGGATTCAATTTTTTTGCTCAAAACCCCCCAAACTGCTACCAAATAAAGATTTTGGTCAAAGTGTAACATAAAGAGCGGTAGGGGAATGACGGATTGCAGTGAGGATTTCAAGAAGATGTAAAGGAAGTATGTCAAAAACTGTCACTGGGTTGTCATACTTGCAAGGGAGTGAAACGAACGAAGGGGGGGGGGAAGGTGTGGGAGGGTCAAAGGTCAAAGGTCAATGAACTTGTCCTAAAATGCCATTTTCTGCCTATAACTCCAGTTAGGAGTGCTCACTGTTGATGTAATTTGGCAGTTAGGTTCAAAACCAAAAGACAAATATTTTGGTAGGGTTACAGGGGTCAAAGATCAAGGTCAAGGGTCAAAGGTTAATGAAATTTGTCCCAAAATATAATTTTCTGCCTATAAGTTCAGTTAGGAGTGCTCACTGTTGATGTAATTTGGCGGTTAGGTTCAAAACCAAAAGACGGATATTTTAGTAGAGTCACAGGGGTCAAATGTCAGGGTCAAGGGTCAAAGGTCAATGAAATTTGTGTCAAAATGCCAGTTTCTGCCAAAACTTCAGTTATAAGTGCTAACTGTTGGTATAATGAGGTTGTTAGCTGCTACATACTGGGCGGAGGCATACCCATCGACTGCGCGCAGTCGGAATTCTGTAGTTTAAAATATGTTTTCATTGAAAAACATTTTTTCTCCGATTCTTTTTTTTTTGGGGGGGGGGGTGGCTTGACTTGAGCAATTTAAAGATCCCTGTAGTCCCATTACTAGTGACTACAACAAGCATGTTCTCTGCCTCGCTATTTGGGAAACTGGGAACGTGTTACTGTGCAGAAGAAAGTGAGAAACAGGTATTTCATTGAAATTGACATGATTATGCACTGATGTTAATGTTGGGGGTGGGGCTTGGAGGCAACAGCCCTCACCCATAAAGTTTAACCATGAATTATTTTTAATTTTATACAAGTCATTTATTAATGTAAATGAACCATTGAAATATTTTTTGACCTACAGGGCTGTATTTATGCTAGGCGGTCAATCCACTTTTCGGATTGGGGAGGCAAAAGTGAAAGAATGTCGAAAAAATTCGGGCGCGTCTCTGCGCCAAATTGCAATATAGACGTTTGCACGCCAAACGGCGCAAAATTTAAATTGTGAATGTTTTGACAGTGTTTTTATGCTAAGTTTATGATTTTGTATTACTTTCAAAGCTTTTTTAAACCTATCCTGGCTTACATATTGTGAATTTATTGAAATGTCAAAATTATTGCGGGGAGGGGGCAAATCGATATGTTTGCCATCCCCGTAATGTTTTCTTTGGGGTGGCGACTGCCCCTCCCCCTTGCCACCTCAGGATCGACGTCTCTGTAATATGCATAGGAACCTGTCCTTTTTATGCGTATTTTCAAAAAGTTCCTACCGTGGCCCCGGTACCGTGGGGTATCCCCCTCCCACACCTTCCTCGCTTGGTCGCTTAGCTCCATTGCAAGTGTGACTACCCAATTATAATTTCCAGATAGGCCTAATTCCTGTACATCATTTTGAAAACCTGACATCAGTCCCTAGTACTCTTCATGAAATAAACCTTTAAAATGTATAATTATCATGCCTAGAATCACGTCTTTTCTATGCATATTTTTTAGAACCTTGCTACCGTGGGAGGGGGAATATTATTCTCCCACCCCTCCCCCTATGTCTGAGTACCTCCTTTATGTTTTTATATTATAAGTAGTGCAGAATCATTAAAATAAACTTTTACTGGTCGGTCGAATCGTGACACGTGTATTCATAGTACATGTATATGTAATCAAGTCGGAATTTCCTTTTCGGGTATTCCCCAGATTGCACATTTTCAAGTCGAAAAAATGAAAAAGCTCCCTACTGGGCGTGGGAAGGGGACACGCCCACAGGCCCACACCCTCTCCCCGCTCGGTCATTACGCTCCCTCGCAAAGATTGCACCCCAAAATATTTTGGCACATTACTCCACTAATTGCTTTTGTGAAATTGAAAATAAGGCCCATGGTAAAAATTTATTTTATATTATATTATTTTTTTTATTCTTTTGCGTGTGTCGGGGGGGGGCCGGTTGGTGCCAGCCCCCGAGCCCCTCCCCCCCATCAGCCTCCCCATGCCAATTACACTTCTGCCACTGTGGGCAATTGCACGTGGCGTGGTCTTTGAAGATATTTACAGTGGGAAGTCTATCTATGGAGTCAATTCGAACTAAAGCAGCATGTAGTTATTTAGCCACAGTCAATTTGTATATTAGCATGCTACACTGTACATGTAAAACAGCATAAACAATGCAAATTTAGGTTTTTTTGGCCGGGTGGGGGGTTTTTACGAGCTACATGCCAACTTCCTATACAAAATATCTTTCAAATGATCCAATGCACCATCCCTGAAGTGGACATAATCAAATTCCATATTTTTTTTTATTTTACCCCCTCTAAGCCCCCACCCTATTTGTACCGACAAACATGTCTCGAGTACCGAAGAAAATAAGCCAAGAAATAACATTTTTTGAAGTGTAAAACGGAAAAATTTTCAAACTCGTTCGCTCTGCTCGCTCGCATAATGACCAAGACTTTTTCGACGGTGCTTTGCCTGTAATTTGTCAATCGTATATTATCATAACGTCATGTCGTCCAAAATAGAAAAAGAGATCAACGTCATCTTTGTACGGACACAATTTCTCAAGTACCGACAAAAATAAGCCAAGAAATGGCAATTTTTGAAGTATAAAACTCCCAAATTTTTCAAACTCACTCGTTCTCCTCGCTCACGAAGTTTTGTATTACACAATACATATAGGTTGCATTCTGTAATTTATGAATGTCATTATATTGTTAAAGTTTTTAACCTTAAAAATATAGAACGAGATGGGGGCCAAGATAGGAGAATTAGTACATATACGTAAAGCTTTCTTTGGTAGTTTTATGGGTTCTAATGTAGTAACACCTTTATTTGCCCATAACAGTAGAGTACTGGATATCGGGTATAGAACAAGGGCGTTGTAAAACATGAACAGTTATGTTTTAGAGAATACTACACGAAGTTTACATAAGATACTAATCTTTTCAGATGTTTACTGTTAAGAGAAATACGATGACCATTAAATATTAAATCATCATCCAGTATAACTTCAAGATATAGGTAGAGACATTTAAGTATGTTTCATTCATTTTAAATGATATTTTCATTGAGTTCATGGGATATCAGATTTACGGAAATACATTATGATAGTTTTATCGTAATTGATAATCAGTTTATTAGATTAAACCCCGTCAGTAATTTACAAGTTCTTCATTAGTTTTATTGAGTAGTATATTTAAATCTTGATGTGATGAAGTAATATTCGTGCCATCTGCAAATAAAACAAAATGAAAGAAAGACGAGGTTTGGCAAAGGTTATTAATGTATACCAATAATAGGGGCCCAGAAAGGAGCCCTGGGGGACTCCACACTGGACCTTTGAACAGGAGGAATTGCAATTATTAAAAGAGGTAAACTAATATCGATCATTTAAATAACTTTGTAACCAACTCCACTCAGCTCTTCGAATCCCAAGATATGATAATTTACAAAGGAGAATTTCATGATTAATTAAATCGAAGGAGTTTCTCAAATCAAGAAATGTGCTGATAGTGTAGTGGTTATTTTTGTAGTGGTTTATTATATAAAATTGTATCATGAACATCAATTCGTGCATGTTGACAAGAATGACCCACCCTAAAACCAAATTGAGATTTATCTAAACGATATTTTTTTTAAAGAAATTATTCTACGGTTAACAATTTTCCGTAATATTTTGGAAAAGATACAAGGTGAGAAGAAATTGACTTGTCGAAAATGTTATACTTAATGGGCTGAATTTTTTAAACACTGTACCCAAAAGCGACGTTTTTTTGACTCTATAAACGTTTTTTTGACTCTCAAGATTATGCACATGACCAGCACAGAGTAAGGACGTGTTTTGAGCTCCGCTCCCCTCTCCATTCCTGCTGTTATATAATCAGCGTGTATGCAGTGTACCTGTTTCGAACAAAGAATTAAACGGCATGATGGCATCCAGCATTGCCAAGCGGTCCCGACCAAGATCGAGCCCGGAGACCTCGCCATTACTACCGTCTATTCAAAAGCTGTTTGATACCCAAATGGACAAAATAAACGAAAATTTTGATGATTTGGAGCAAAAGGTTACATCTGAAGTTCACCGAATCGAACAACTGTTATCCGAATTGACCAACTCCGTTGCTTTTAACGCAGAGGAAACTGATAAATTAAAGAACGAAATCATTCCTGCCCTGGAAAAGAAAATGGAGGAGGAAAGGCGTTCCCATCAACAAGAACTTGATAAACTCAACACATACTTATGCAGAGAAAACCTGGTGTTTATGGGAATCTCTGAATCTACAGAAGAGGATATCGAGAAAGTTCTGCGTGACTTCTACTTGACGAATCTGAAGTTAGCTCCCGACCAGATAGCAACCATCGAGTATCAGCGCGTCCATCGTGCCCCATCAAGGCGAGATTTCTCCGATACCCAGACAAGGAGATGGTGCTCCAAAATGCCCGCAACCTAAAGGGAACCAAAATGTATATCACTGACGACCTGCCACGCCGGATCCGTGTTGAGAG
>JZLH01S0623154.1:0-11422 GCA_001188425.1 Eucidaris tribuloides | reverse complement strand
AGAATTTGAAAAATAAAATATCTTACCTTCCTCTCTTGGAATACCATGATCCACGGCCTGGTTGCCACATCTTGCATCATTGTTGCATTCACTGTAATACATTATCAACATAACGTCCAATAGGAACCACACCATAGAAGTGGCTAAAACCACTTTACAATACACCAGTCTTCTTGCCATAGTCTTTCACTGTCGTTGTTGTTACAGTGTGAGTGATAACACCACACACAAGCAAGTACAAGAATACGAAAGGCACTCAAAATATGCAGATTTTAAAGATTGGTAACTGTTTTCCAACACAACAGTATCACAGCGCATGAATAACTATAAATCCAGTAAAAATGAGTACCAGTTAGTTCTGTAATTCATAGTACATTTACACGTGCGCATTAGTACGAAGCTTCCACAATGTACAGAATGGAGTCACGATCTCACGTAACTCATTGATTCAACAGCCGCCACTGTGAGAGACGATAAAGATTAGACGGGATCAACGAACACGACTTAAAATATGCGCAACGTCATGTCATCTTATCTGGATCATGGCGAATTTGGATAAAAACATTGTTTTTTGGCGAGTACGATGATCTTGAGTGGAATGTTATCGACCGAACCTTGTACTGTTAGTAGTAGTAGTAGTAGTAGTAATAGGTGTTGTGGTAGTACTAGCAATTTATTTGGTATGATATGAAGTAAATTCAACGTGTACTGTATGAAGGGGCTTGGCGGTATCACACTGCATCCTTTGTACTCCAAGTCACGACAGGAAACTAGGAGTCATGAGTCATGGTAGTCAGGCATATTTCACATAATCCCTAGTACATTTCATGTGAGGGCAGGGCACGTAGTACTGGTACGACATCCAGTCTTGAAGTACTGTCAAGCACCATCCCACCAGGTGGTCAGGGGGTCAACGTCCTGATTGGCTGCGCTGTGGTCACATGATCAGCCAGTCCTCGGAGAGAAGAGTGAGACGTCTGAGCCAGGGGTCTTTAGTGGGTCCCCCGCTGTTCTTTACTGCACCTGTACAAGTGGGAAAATATTATAAACATAATGTTTGTTTGACATTTCAAATGGCAGTTCGCGCACAAACACACCTGCCTCCAGTATATTGAACATTGCGAAAATGATTATTACAGTGCTTGCCCTACTTCACAGTAAATCGAACCTCAAATTTATGCACTGGTATGTGAAGCATAGTGATTCAAGTAAAAATTTAATCAATATTGATAAGTGACAATACATGTATTCAAGCAGTACTTACATGTACTGCTTGTGATATATTGTTTTCGTTTAGTACCGGTGTATGTGTCCTCTTCCTTTTCTGATTCTCTGTATCAATTTAATTTGTCTCAAATGATTCTTTTTCCTGACCTGTTCGTATTTCCCTTCTCAACCATCTTCTCGGAGATCTCTCCCCTCACCCCCCCCCCCTCCTTACATTCCCACTCCCCTGTTTAGGTTCTATTTTCATACACTTTTTGTGTTATTGTTAATGTTTCATTGTCAATTTTACACTCATGTCCTCCCGACAGTCGAATAACCGTCTTCAACCAAAATTATTATTAAGTAATCGGACATCTCCACAACCGACATATACCTCAATAGTACAAATGTGCCATGCGCCTGCATTGGGGCAGGGAGTTGTCCTCTGTAACAACTTTCTGATAGGAGTATTCATCATGACAGACTACAAAACCTGAATACATGTGCCTTTTCTTTTTATATTTACCAGAGTGTACATAAGAAATCTTGTGATACTGATCTGTTCAATATAGGACTACTGATCCACTCGGCAAACATTCGATGATGTGGCAATTTGTTGGCTTTGCGAAGTTTGTTCAAACAACCTAACCACCACCCTGCGTAAACATTCACTTCTTACACATTTGCAACTACATGTATGTGTACAGTACACATAATTCTCTTAAATGCACAAAGTCAAACTTAGAATACATGTATTTCTGTGCCTGTAGTTCCACTGAAACCCCACCATCACACAGACATATCCTCAAAATAATGTACTTAGCCAATTTCCCTTCAAAGTGAAGTGGGGTTAATCAACTCAAGTGCTGAACCAACATGCATGCCCTGTGATATTTGATAATCGACACTAAATTGTTGAATACATAATTCATGGTAGAAATTGTTATATTTTCCCTGAAGGCCCAAAAGACATTACCCTTCAAGGCTTGCAGCCCACAAAGGATGAGGAATTCATGAAAATATTAATTCATGCAGGTGACACCTCATGATTTTTAATGACCACCACTATTAGCCAACTTCCCTGCACCCTATGTATACATAATGAAGTGTATTATTTTAGAAGCTACCATTTTCCCCAGACATTCAATATTTTGCCGCAGTATAGATAAACATTACAATTAATTGCTTTCAGTCATGACATTTTTACTGTATGCAAACAACAAGCAATATTTCACATTGTGTCTGTTATCACTTAAACATTTAAATAAACAAATTGATAAACAAGTAAATAAATTATGGCCTTATTCGCAAAAAGTGAAACAAACCAATTTTTAACCCATCTCCTTTGGAATTATTCAGTACTTGGGATCAACCCACATAATTTTAGATGCATTCAAAATGACCAACCCCAACCCCCCCCCCCTCCCCGAGCATGAGGAGAAGGGAGAATGGCAACTAGAGAGACAGGTGGTCACTCAAATTGGATGTGACACCTTCGTTAATTAGATGACAGTGATACAAATGTACTTATTATCCAATAGCCTACATGTATCACTTAAAGCCCAAGTATAGGTTTGGTTGATCAGACAAATTTTTTGTCAATCTTGCACAAAGTATTCTATTGTCACACCAGACATCAGAATTCAACATCAAACCCAGGGTTGGGTTTCTTCCAGAAAAAACTAGTTTTTTCCGAGACAGCGGAAAAAAATGGAAGAAACCCCTTTTTTCCGGTTTTTACCGGAAAAAACTGGAAAAAACTGTAAAAAACCTCCAAACAATATTTCCGGGCCCAATAAATGATATGAAATGTAGTACTTAAAGGAGAATTAGTATACATTACAGCAAATATAACCGGCAACAACATATTTATCAGACAACAAGAAAAAAGAAAAGTTCTTCTTGCCACAATCTAAATCCAAGAAATTAATATTTTGAAATAAAATAATTATCCTCCCAAACGATTTTTAATAAAGGGCACATAAGCAGTGTATACTAGTATGTACATTAGCTAGCATGAATCTTTTTTATGTAAAGTATTGCATAAATGTCCTAAACACTATTCATTCATTGTTTTATTATTCAGCATCATGGTATAATTATATTTTCCTAAAAAAGCAACTGACACATCTTTGGCATCCACTTTGTATACATACATGTAGCTTGTTTTCATATTTAAAGCACAAGTTTAGTTTTGGGGATTTTTTTATTAGAAAGGTTTATGCCCAAAGGTCATATCACACCAATAACAGATTCTAAATGTCTTTAGTTTTTTAAATCAATTAATGAAAAATCTTGGGGGGGGGGGGGGGTGGGACCCCTCGAGATTTTTGTACTATATTTTACTATTATAGCATCCAAAGGGTTTATAAGGTGTTAAAGTTATCTGAATTATACCTCACCATAAGAAGCAGACTGATATTTCTGATGAGGTATAATTCAGCTAACCTTAACACTTTATTAACCCTTTGGATGCTGTAATGTTAAATTTAGTCAAAAATCTTGGGGTCCCCCAGAGATTTTTCATTAATTGATTTAAAAAAAAAACCAACTAAAGGCATTCAGAATCTGTTATTGGGATTAGGACTTATGGGCATAAACCTTTCAAATAAAAAAAAAAATCGCCAAACTAAACTTGCGCTTTAATTTTATTCACATCAACTTTAGAGTGCCTGTCTGCTACAACCATAACTGTAACACTGAATATTATGTTGCATCAAAGCAATTCTTTTAAACTTGTACACAAAAGGTGACCAATTTAAGTATCTGGCACAACAGCTTACAGTTACACAGGCTAAATATTTGACAATTTTTCGCATGCTATAAACTGAGCTACATTATAGTACAAATCAACTGATTACAGTTACATTAGTGTTGGAGAACTGACCATAAATAGGAAGGGAATCAACAAACTACAAGGTTAGAAGCAGGGATGTAGTCCGAGCCTGGCCGTACCGAGTCACGAGCCCTGCTGGAAAAATATTTTGCCCATAGACCTTTGTACACAATACTCGATGCCGATGCCAGCACACAAGCCGGCAAAATCCGGCCTCACAGCCGCCTCTGACTAATCCCTGGTTAGAAAACGTCATAACCAAAACCGGCAAAACCAAAAACAAAAGAGCTGTCTCTTTTATTGTAGTTATCATAGATATAAAATGAGAAATTCTTGAATAAATTAACAAAGAAAATAAACACTTGGGAGGTTTTTCCGTTTCTTCCGAAAAAGCGAGAAAAACCTGTTTTGTTCCGGAACGGAAAAAACCGGTAAAAACCGGCGGAAAAATCCGCCTGCGGAAAAACGCCAACCCGGATCAAACCTATTGAAAAATGTTATATAGCTTGACAAATTATATTTATTAATTAAAGGAAGAGCATCTAATGTATGCGTTATACCTATGGAAATCGCGGGCGGGGGGGCCCTCCCCCCCCCCCCGAGATTATAACATTTTTAGAATTTCTCAAAAAATGGAGGTTTCAGAGCGAGCAATTTCAGGCATTGATAGATCAGGTTTTATGTTATTAACCACTAACCAAAATATGTATAGCCGCTGGCTTTAAAGGCATCAAAAAAACAATATCCATTAAAAAAAAATGTGAGCTATGATTCCCCATGCTTCTACTGTCCCTGATACAGTGTAAAAATGAAGCCCTGAAAAATTGCAGTTCAAAATGATCATTAAATGCTTTTTAAAGTGAAAATCATTGAGCAACCATCCCAGTTTCCCCCCATAGACTGCTGTGTTGCAGAATTTTCATCAGCTGACAATAATTCATGTGCCAATTTTTATCTGTAGGCCTACATATTTTACGAGTGACAACATAATTGTCTGAACTTTTGTGTTCCAGGGTGTTTATCCATTCAAACACTGTCAGATATGTCAGATAGCAAAGTCTGACAAGTTTTTAAATGGGTCTTCCACAGTGATATATACATGTAATTTAAAACAAGAGGTTGGATATTACATGTATGCAGTGCAGATTCAGTGAACCCAGACCATAGCAATGCTTGATCTCCTAGTGTAATTTTTGTTTCTGTGATGAAATTTCCAATACCTGTAGGGGCATCAAGCTGCAAACGTGCAAAGGTTGTGGATATGTGTTTATGTTTAGGTAATTTAAAATTTAACAATTCCATGATATAGGCCTACTGTAGGAAAGGGACTAGGGGCTTGTCCAAAAGATTTAGACAATTAGCATGATTTTGAAGCGATTTTTTTTTGGCATAATGACAACCAGTGCAGACTTCTCCGAAGACGGTAATTCTGGGAAATTTACAGCGGCCAAAGAGCCATAGCCAGTGGTGATGCTTTTCTTAGTTTCAGGTTCTGTAGTTCCAGACCTTCAACTGGTCCTACTTTCTCATTTTTCCTCCTTTTTTGTGAAGATCCTAATTTTCCTATTTTTCCCCTAAAAATCCTTGCATTTTCTTACCTTTTCCTACTTTTGTCAAAAAAAAGAAGAAGAAGGAAAAATGCTTTGCAATAGCAGTAGGGGCGCACGCTCGTTGTAAACCAGGAATGTCGCAAACCGGAGGATGTCGGGGGGATAAACACGTACAACCTGTACTTTTTACCAAGAATGTCCTGGTTTTGCGGACATTTTTTTTTTCAAAATGCCGCGGCCTAGGTATTAACTCTGCGGTCTTTGAAAGTTGCTAAAAATAGACTCTACAGTAAAATTTACCCTAGTTCACCGATTAACATTTAAATTTCACCGTCTACTTTTTGTGCACCGCGCACGGAAACGATAGTTGTCACGATTACAAAACGCATACCAACATATCGATCGATAGTATCATTTGCACACTGCTGACAACACACGATTACACGTCGGTTCTATAGAAAGGCAAATAAAATGCATTCACCTGATCAAGACGGACACAAACTGATCGACTACCTGCGATATTCGACAGTGCATAATGCCTTTCTGTTTCTGATTAAAAAATTTGATGTGCAAAGTGTTCTGACATTTTGGTATGTTGAAACGTATGAAAATGTCGAATCATACTTGTCAGTACATGCTACAGTGTACTTGTACTTTGTGTCTGTATGGACTTGGTACTGACTGATTGATTTATGCGGGTCAAGAATTGCGCAATTCTTGCAGCGACGACATAAACACACGATTGCCAAACGTCGTTGCCGTTGTTTGCAAAAATGTTTTACTAATCATGGTTATTTGTTGATCGAGAATATGTATTTTAACTACATGTAATATAACAATTTTTTTTTCCATTTTAAACAGACTGATGAGGGAAATTGACGTACACTACTGCTGGTGATCGTAAGTTTGCTACTTGCTACTGTTATGAAATTGATGACATAATAATAATAAAAAAATCTGCTCTACATTACACTGTTTATCATTGAATAGAAGTAAAATGTTAATCTATTAAGTATCACTATCAACTATCAAGATTATTTTGTACCATAATCTTTTAAAACTTGAAAGGGCTTTTTGCTTAAAAAAGTTAATGTATTTATTCTATATTTTTCACTCTAATTTTTATGCTATATGCTTGCCTGTCTTGCATATATTAATAAATTGAATTCAAGAGTCACATACATAAAGTAGATTACATGCTGATTTTTTATTTGTGTGTTACGTTTTATTGTTAGTTGTAAACTTACGCAGATGGGGGGAATGATTATCGCAAAATTTCTTTCTGCATTCTGATGGATATCAAACTTGATATTTTTTTTGTTTACTCCCGTTAGTTTTAGCAGACATAATCTGTCTCTTATCAATCATTCCTTATCACTCTTGCTATTCAATTCCCATTGCCATAATTTGTTGCCTTAATTGTTTTTTTTTCCCTTTTCACTTCACACGCTTTGTGATTGCAGGCATGTGTGCTCCATTGCTGTAGGCAGAGAACATGACATTACTTTCAATTGGGGGACACTAATTCTACAAAACCTATGGAGGCAGGATGTATCAGATTTTAGCACACTGACATTGTATTGAAGTTGAAAATAAAAACCACACAAAAAATTACTACCTGACAATAATAATTTCAAAACATTAAATTATACCAAAACAAGAAACAAAACAAACCATCAAGTAAAACAAACTAATTTAGTTTATGATAAAAATAAATATAAATAAAACTAGAAATAATGAATACATGCATAATTTATAAAATGTCATGTTTGTGCGAGAATGCAAATTAACTCTGGGATTGCTAAAATCAGCAACAATATGTTGCGGACAGAGAAAACCAGAAAGGAAACTGCATGAAGTCATGCAAAAAGAAAGCTTCTTTATGGCCATATGATACAAGATAGAAGACGTACTTGAAAGGAATGAGAAGCGTAAACGGAAAGAATTAGATGGTGAAGAACACATGCAGTTGATGACCAGTAAACCTTGGGACTGACTTGGCCTAAGAAGCGGGACTGGATCAGTTGCCGTTTTTTGACAACTGAACTGTTGGAGTGTACACAGCCGCCAACCCCACACCCCATCCGATGAGGACGCACTAGAGCTGATGAATGATAATCAGATTGCATATGGATAAATGTCCATCATTTACAATCATTTCTACTTTATGTGGAAGAAGTTGTATAAAGCTACTTCTGTTAAACTTGACTGTTATTTTCAAATTTTCAAGAGCTTTTACATTTTTTTCAATTGCATTTTGATCAACATTCACATGTAAGCTGCATGTGTTGGAGTCGAGTCCAAGTATGCAGTCAAATAAACCTTGCCAAGCAAAAATTGGATCGAGTTCCAGACTTGATTAATACTGCCAGTATTATCCTTTTACCAAATAACAAGCCATCAAAGAAGTTTGATCAAACATATTGATGCAACTTGAAGAGTAGTAAAATTTTCAGTTGGCAGTTACACAATAAAAATGCTCTGTGATAAAATTCATGTAATAGATGTAAAATGTAGACTACATGCAAGATTATGAAATAAAAGGCATATTTTGATAAGTCAGAACAAACATTTTATTCATGCATAATGAACAAAAAAAATGAATTAATTTGCTATGAATCCTTATAATTTTACAATGCATATCACATGACATATCAGTTTAGAAAAATACAGCGAAGGAAAAGCAGGTAAAACATTGATTTCTTTACTTGATGTAAATTAAGGAAAAGACAAGTTGACATGTTAGAGCGTTATCCATGCTGCTTCTCTGATGTCTTATGTCAAATTGTGTAGACCTATATCACCAGCATGGTTTTATTTTTATGTCCTCAAGAAGAGCTCAAGCATGCCTCATGGAAATCTCCTTAAAGTTGACCTGACATTTTGTAAAGACTCCTGATTTTGACGTTCACTTGATTGTACACCAGTCATGGATGGCTAAATGCATGCCATAAGTGATACCATGTGTTCTGGCATCAAAATGAGAGGCTCTACAAAATATCAGATCCAAGACTTCATGAGGACATCTCATTTGCCGGGATCTACAGTATATATATCTTGTCCCGCATCTTGGTTGCCATGTGGCAGAGTAGATGGAAAAGACTCTGTTAGGATGCATACACACTGGCCATCATCAACTCCTGCTCCAGTCAAGATCAGATTCAGCTTGAATGTTATGTTTTAATCTTTTGGATGGATGTCTTAACTGATGACTTTTCTTGATACTGGACATTTGCGCTGCTCCCCACTTATAACTCTTGGCTAAAAGTCATGAAAATGAAAAAAATAAATCAACATCAAAGTAAGCAAAGTTTTAAAAATATTCAGATAAAAAAAACAGCTTATTTTTATTGGAAATGTTTTAATCTGAAATCACAAAATTAGACAGGTTAGGGATAAAAACATATGTCCAAATTATTACATTTACAAAAAAGATGTTGTAATGTACATTAAAATGTATTCCAAAAAGTTTAATGGGTAAAATGAATTATGAAAGCACCAAATGATAGGCTATATAGATCTAATTGCCCACGAAAGCAGGCATCAATTACACAAGGTATGAAAATATGAGGCTCCAAACTATTACCTTCCTGATATGAAAATGCCACAGTTGTGCATCATGTTTAATTTGCCATTACTTCATAATATATTTAAACTCGTTCATTCTTTACAAAATAATCAATGCACAAAAACGGTTAAAATGAAAATCAACTTACACAGCATTGCAACACTGTGGATGTTGCTTAGCATAAACAAACCACCAAAGCTTAGTGAGTCATGAATGATCGTATTCGTAGAAGACACTGACAAAAATTAGTAATACGTGCATCTACTTACACACTGCCTAAAAATATTGTCGCATGAAATTATGGCCGATGTATAATTTCTGAAAAAAAAAATGTAAACAACATATTATTAGTAATATCTATGCATGCATACAGCATTACCCGACAGTCCGTGTTGTATATTGGCTGGAATATGCGGACAACTTCAGCCATCAGCCATGCGACCTGTCCTGAGATTTCCAGGACATTCTTGGTAATCTAGGAATGTGCCCTCCAGAATTTGCGGACTCCCTCAAATTTTGCGCGACGATGTCGCGCTGTCCCCGTTTATCAGAGACAGTTACTATATTCACAGACATTCCTGGTTACGAGCGGCGACCCTACTGAATAGTTTGGCGAGTTGAGTAGTCTTTAAGCCTGGTTGCTTAAAGTACTATCATTACCTGTTTGTGAACGAAAATTTGTTTCCGCGGATTTCCGCTTTTCGCCAATCTTACATTTTTTTTACTGAGTATTCCGCACCTTTCAATTTTCTTCAATGGTATCTACTCCAAACACTATTTTGCACTATGTACTTTCCTCCTACTTCTGGCTCGCGATTGAATCTTACTGTTCTCTTACTTTATAAGAGGAATTTGCCCTTAATTTTCTCCTACTTTTTCATCTAAGCAGAGTTGAAGGCCTGTCGGTGCTAACTTGTTACCATCACAGGTCACCTGCGTATCACATTTATACATCAAATATTTCCTCCTTTACTACAAAACCTGTTTCTGGCTGCCGGGAGTACAGTGTACACAGGAGCAACAACACCAAGTGTGTTTTGCCCATAGATGAGATAGGTCATGAACTTTAATTCCTTGGATATCCAATGGAATTGTTGAGTGGAATTTTTTGGCTGCCTAACTTCACCATCCATACCACACTTTATGATCTTTAACCTTGCTACAGTAATAACAATGCTACATTACATAAATACATGAATCATAGCGATTCACCTGCCCAGGCTAGCAGTCTTGAATGAAAACAAATAAGTAGTAGAATTACTGTATAATTTTCTGCGTTGGGTAAAATTCAGTCTAAAACCCAAATACCCTTTACACTGCACACGAATACCCCGCTTCTGAAGTGGGGTATCTTTAGCTTGGCGATAAGTCGTTTTTATAATACTCCCATTCTCGACCACCCATATGGGGCGAACTGGATACGGTTGTCATCGGTAACCTATCACCCCCCCCCCCTTTCAGTTGTCTTCTTGTGAGCCGTGAAAATTGTTTATCAATATGAACCTACGCTCATGGCGTCACTGAATTTAGTACTGAAGCTAAATCAAGAAACGTTTTATATAGTACTGCATTTGCTTGGCTCCTGATGTGGACCTGAACCAACCTCCTAAAATGGACTAACTTTAGTGTGGCGCTAAGCATTTTTCGACAATTTTAAACTGGAGTTACTACGGACCTGAAGCGGGTTAACCTCTAAAGCATAAATGGAGTATCATGTAAGTTAAAAAGACCTTTTTTTTGTTTATTTTTTTGTTTTCCACTCGCCGGAAACTAAGCTTCTTTTCCAGCCAAATTAGCTGAATCATATTAAAACGCTAAAGACTCAAACCTGTAGGCCTACATCATGTAGAATAATCACTAAAAGCGCAGGAATCTCATACTGATGCAGTTTGCACCCCTCCCCGCCACGACCCGCCCAGCACAATTAAAACAACAATTCATGATCTGAGGCTATTGTATCAAGGACTTGTCTGTGAAATCTGAAGATCAGTAATTACACAGAATTTGAAAATGTGCCAAAAAAAACAATTTGTGGTTAAGTGTATGCTATGTCTACGACACCATAATTCAATCAAAAAAGGTCTAATGATTATTATAATTTCACTAAAACCAAGTTTCTACTTTTAAGGTTCTAACAGTAGATGGCATTTAGAGGACAGTTACTTTTCGTTTGAAAACCTGTAATATCCATTTTTCGACTTCATTGTTAAAAAGGAAATTCATTTTGTCATAGAAAATGTACACAGGCAAAAATATTGAATT
>JZLH01S0623149.1:46954-60241 GCA_001188425.1 Eucidaris tribuloides | reverse complement strand
AAGGTCAAAGGTCACGGGGCCTAAAATACACGATGTCTGATTTGGGCTCGTTACCGCAATAACTTGTGAACGGTTAGTCAGATTTTGATGTAACTTGGGTGAAGTATGTATTATGAAGCAACAATGAACTGATTAGATTTTGGGGGTCAAAGGTCAAAGGTCAAAGGTCACCGGGCCTAAAATATGTCTGGCTTGGGCTCGTTACCACGATAATTTGTGAATGGCCTGTTGGATTTTGATGTAACTTGGGTGAAGTATGTATTATGATGCATCAATGAACTGATTACATTTTGGAGCTGAAAGGTCAAAGGTTAAAGGTCAGTGGGCCTAAAATATGTCTGATTTGGGCTCGTTACCGTGATAACTTGTGAATGGCCGGTCGGATTTTGATGTAACTTGGGTGAAGTATGTATTATGATGCAACAATGAACTGATTAGATTTTTGGGTTGAAAGGTCAGAGGTCAAAGGTCACAGGGCCTAAAACATGTCTGATTTTGGCTCGTTACCACGATAACTTAAGAAAGGCATGTTGGCCGGATTTGAATGTAACTTGGCTGAAGTATGTATTATATGGCACCAATGAACTGAATAGATTTCGGAGTTGAAAGGTCAAGGGTCAAAGGTCACGAGGCCTGATAGATGTCTGATTTGGGCCCATTACCATGTTAACTTAAGAATGGCTGGTCCGATTTTGATGTTACATGGGTGAAGTATGTATTATAAGGTACCAATGAAACAATCATATTTCAGGGTTAAAATGGTCAAAAGGTTGAAGGTCACAAGGGCATGCAGGCTCTATACTTAGTGTCTTTACCACGATAACATGTTAAGAATGGCTGGTCCGATTTTGATGTTACGTGGGTGAAGTATGTATTATAAGGTACCAATGAAACAATCATATTTCAGGGTTAAATGGTCAAAGGTTGAAGGTCACAAGGGCATGCAGGCTCTATACTTAGTGTCTTTACCACGATAACATGAGAACGGCTTATCGGATATTGATGTAACTTGGGTGAAGTAAGTGTTATAAGGTACCAATGAACTGATCATATTTTGGGGTTCAAGGGTCAAAGGTCAAAGGTCACGAGGACCCATACTTAATATCTTTAACATGATAACTTGAGAACGGCTTATTGGATATTGATGTAATGTGGGTGAAGTATGTATTATGGGGCATAGATGAGATTTCAGAGTTGAACGGTCAAAGTTTACGATGCCCCGTACATTCATAGTTTGGAATTGGACGGGGGAGCGGAGGCATACCCCATCGGCTGCACGCAGCCGAATTGCTCTAGTTTTTTTCATGCAGTGTGAAGTGTACATGTACTTCAATGAAGTCTAATTGATTGATTGATGGTGCTCAACAGCAATGTCTCTGGCCGATTCCACACTATTACACCACTAATGCGTAGTCTAATGGATATGCATGATTTTATTGTTCAATGTTCATATTAATGCTCCCTCAAAAAGATAAGACAGATTACTTAAAAGCAACAGATGCTGTAATTTATGATCTATGATGGAGGTGAACACTGGTGAATGCCCTGTTGTTTTCTTGTACCTGTACATACATGTAATGTAAGTACAAAGAATACCGTATAAATTATTTGGCTGACAACATTTTTGTGATGTACATGTACTTGAGACTTCATAATAATGAGTAAAGTCATTGAACCCAGCAATACCACAAAATGCCAAAGTATATTTTTTTCCCCTTTTGTTGTATTAGATCATGGAATCTGACTAATGACCACCAGTATTTGGTGCAAAATTATAAAATCATTTTGGCCAAGCAGTCGTAAGAAATTTTCACAAAAATTATGTTTGTCAAAATATGCCATGATAGCCACAAGATGCTGTGTATGTTTTCAACTTAACTTTTTCTTGTCATGAAGAATGCATGATGGAATGTACAGTATCTCACTCCTGGAGTAACAAACATGTTTACCAACTCTTCCTGGGGTTCCTTGTACAGGCTAGGCTGCCTTTGTGTGTCTTTTTTTTCCACCTCCTGACTTTCTGTCTCCCTCTAAGGACCCTGACCCCCTCAGGTACGTCACTGATGGCACCATGCCCAAGCAGTGCCCACGATTCAGCTCGAGCTGCATATCACCGCTCACCAAGGCTGTGTGTGCATTATACTGGCTCACGAATAAAGAAAAAGTAGCGTTAACTCCAAAATGCACACAATGGAAGAAGTGCGTGTGCAACGCTAGTGGCTGGTAACACTGCATTAGGTGATGCTTGCAAGAGGAGTTGGGGGATTACTGATTGCCGAACTTCAGAGGGGTGCCAGCAGTGAGAAGTGATCTATCAAGATGAAAAGAGATTTGTATCTTCCCTTAAGGACTTCCAAGCCTTCTGTCTGTTCTGTGTATTCTCTCTTGTGTCATGTAGTAGGCCTTATGTCTAACAATCCATTGATTTCCAAACTAAGTTAAAATTGAAGAGTTAGAATACTTTTAAACTGCTCAATGAGGAAGTAACTGGAGGAAGCTATGTATGGAGGGTTTTTTGCATACTGTTTTGTGTTGTTTTTCTAGAGAGATACATTTGAGCTTGTTACCCCTAGTTTATTGAGCTACCCAACTCTCTTTATTTGTAGTTTCATCTAAGGGGCATTATTTTGTCTGCTTCAAAACAGTTTACCCCATTGCCATACAGAATCCTCATGCTGTGTTGGCATGTTCATTGTATTGGACATACGAGGAACTATATTGTGGAGTACTGTTCTTTTGTCAGAAACAGAAAAACTGCCAGTACATAATTATGTCAGGTACTAATAAAACAATTAAGCAATATTTTGTAGAGCTGGAGACTAGTACCCCTTTCACAGTGATGGGCCAGCCTAAATTGTGGTACTCGGATTCTCAAAACCGCATTTTCAAAACCGCATTTTCCTGCATTTATGTTGCAGTCTAGAGCCAGCGCAGAGTGAAAGCTTGCTTTCGCCATCTTCCGACTTTTTCATAGGGCACCTCTAATTATAAACATATTTGTTTTGTTTTTTCATTTTAGTCTGAAAATAATGTAATCTTCATTATCATGATATTTAGAACAGAATAATACCAAATGAATCAGGTAGTTCAGTTCAGTTTATGGGACAGTGGGAAAACATAACAGAAAGTATAATTTCTAGATTTTTGTTTGTTTCTTTTTGTATTTGTGGCATAAAGCATGGGAGTAGCAGTGTGGAACTATGTAGAAGGGTCCATAATACTTGTAGACACTAGAGTCTTCAGCACACTTTACTTGCCAATTGGTGCTAATTGATATGCACAGCTGATATTACAGCTGAGTGGTTTATTGGCCCTACATTTGGGTGTGCTTGGATTTCAGGCTGGCCCAAGACTACTACCTGAGCTGGTCTGAATGCAGATTGCAGACATGCTTTTGGTACTGCTTTTGGTACTTTGGATTTTTGTGCATTTGCTACATGTACATGTTTGTGTGTAATACGGGTCTAACTGGGGAAGTTGGGACAGTTTGTGTCTGTAGATTACCGGATTTGTGTAAGTACTGTGTAAGTTGTCAGGAGTAGTTATAAAGTAGGAAAGTGATAAATTTTATCCAAAATGTTCTAAAATTGCTCAAAGTTAGTAGACAGAGTCAGCCTCTGAGTCGGGCCAGCCAGCTTTCAGTCCACAACGGGAGGTGGACTGAGGCCGGCCCCTTTAAGTGGAAATTGATAGCGGATTGGCCGGTGCGTAAACTATCCAACCAACCTCGGGTCGGCTTGAAAAGTGAGCCAGATTGCCAGCCCTTGGGCCACTTGAAAAGCTGGTCTGCTCTGTAATAGTGGTCTATGAAGTAAAGCCTTTTAGCCTGAGCTAGGGAACTTTCTGATTCTGAGTCAGAGACAATGTGATCTACTGGGAAGTGAACATATCAAAATTATTTGAAAACTTTGTAACATTACAGAACTTTGTGATTACTGCATGTAAAGTGATTTGTACATACATTATCTTCTGTGTGTCGTTTGTCTACTTGGCAGAATTTTATGAAATACATGTACCTGATAATGATTGTAATACTGTTTTTTCATGCAGTGTGAAGTGTTACATAATTGATTGATTGATGGTGCTCAACAGCAATGTCTCTAGCTGATTCCACACTATTACACCACTTATGTGTAGTCTAATAGACATGCTGATTTTATTGTTCAATGTTCATATTAATGCTCCCTCAAAAAGATCAGACAGATTACTTAAAAGCAACAGATGCTGTAATTTATGATCTATGATGGAGGTGAATGTCCTGTTGTTTTCTTGTACCTGTACATATTGTACGTGTAATGTAAGTACAAAGAATACCATATAAATTATTTGGCTGACAACATTTTTGTGATGTACTTGAAGACTTCATAATAATGAGTAAGTCATTGAACCCAGCAATACCACGAAACGCCAAAGTATAATTTTCTCCTTTTTGTTGTATTAGATCATGGAATCTGACTAATGACCACCAGTATTTGGTGCAAAAATACAAAATCATTTTGGCCAAGCAGTTGTTAGAATTTTCACCAAAAAAATATGTTTGTCAAAATATGCCATGATAGCCACAAGATGCTGTGTGTGTTTTCAACTTCACTTTTTCTTGTCATGAAGAATGCATGATGGAATGTACAGTATCTCACTCCTGGAGTAACAAACATGTTTACCAACTCTTCCTGGGGTTCCTTGTACAGGCTACGCTGCCTTTGTGTGTCTTTTTTTTCCACCTCCTGACTTTCTGTCTCCCTCTAAGGACCCTGACCCCCTCAGGTACGTCACTGATGGCACCATGCCCAAGCAGTGCCCACAATTCAGCTCGAGCTGCATATCACCGCTCACCAAGGCTGTGTGTGCATTGTACTGGCTCAGGAATAAAGAAAAAGTAGCGTTAACTCCAAAATGCACACAATGGAAGAAGTGCGTGTGCAACGCTAGTGGCTGGTAACACTGCATTAGGTGATGCTTGCAAGAGGAGTTGGGGGATTACTGATTTGCCGAAACCTTTCAAGAAGGGGGTGGCCAGCCAGTGAGAAGTTGATTCTATTCAAGATGAAAAGAGATTTGTAAAACTGTGCTGAACAAGTCGTGTTACTATTGTGTGGGTCTGTGTGGGTAATGCTCAATAAGAACACAGATACCAACACTACACCCTTTTTACTCCTGCTCGTATTGGGCCTGTGTAATTACACAGTATTATGCACAAATACAGCGTCTAACTTGTAAATCCTGTCTCAGATTGGTTCAAAATTGACAGAAAGCAGATAAACCTCTTCAATTTACACAACATGTACATTGTAACTGGAACAGTTAGTGCACCGTTACTTATACATGTAGGTTATTGACACTTAATAAACTTTGTCTGTTTAAGAAAACCAGGAATTGAAGTCAAACTAAAATTTCTAATTTCCAAAGCTGAGTTTTCCTTTTGCCCCCCCATCCCCCCCCCCAAAAAAAAAGCTACCCAGTACACTGTAATGAAGTCAAAATCTAACCATTTTACTAACAGAATACTCAACTTTGCTTCAATCTGAACTACAGTTTCCAAGTTTACCAGTGAATCATGTAATTTGGTCAGGACAAGCAGGTCAGATTGTGAACCCAGTACTATTTACATGATTTTGAGATTGAAGCCTCAGTTCACTAAATACACAAACTATTTACCCAAATCCATCTTAACTATTCCCATGCATATTTGCATTCATATTTTTGTAAGTTTTGAAGTTTTATACTACCATTTAGAATATACTTGTTAGTTTATGAATACATGTACATGTTACAGTCTGCTAAGTTAGCACAATAACTTCTCATCAGTTGTAAAAAACTTACTTGATGGGTGACATAAACCAGTTCAGTACCCAAAATAGCCTGTGGTAGAACTTAAAGATTGTGTTATTGATTTGCACGTCAAAAAACATCTATATGAATCAAATCAGCTGAAATCATATCCAATGTGAAGATTAATATAAATAAACACCTCTCATAGAAACTTGGGGTAAAATATTAAGTTTTGGTTAAAATCTGGACTCTTAAACTTCATCCTTTTTCCATTTGCTCAGGAGCAAATTTTAAAAAATCCGCGACGTCAAACGTGCGCGTGCCCGTTCCAAAATGGTCCGATCAGCCGTTAGCCAATGGTCACGCAGGGGATAGCCGTTAACCAATCAGAGGGCTGCGCTCGTCTTGCTACGGTGCACAGTAACCGCGATTCGCATTTTGAGCAAAATTTAAACTCACAGAAAGAACAACATTCTGGTAACATGTCATTATTTTTTCTCATAAAACAACAAATTCATGACGTATGGATCTCAGACTTTCAACACACCATTTGTAAGTACTAAACTACCGTTTGGTATTGATAATGAAGGGAAGTAATGGACTTGCACATCCCTAACACAATCTTTAAATGTAATTTTCCATTTTGTATGACGCAGTCCAACACTTTGGTATACTGAGGATGATCATTACATTGTCCTCAAAAATTGTTTGAACGTACTGTAGGGCAGTATCAATATTAGATTATTTTGTTTTTCGATGTGATTGCCCCTAGTAGTAATTGTACCTGTGATGAAAAATGTATATTCATAATATTACTAAAAATGTTAATTAAGTTGTTGAAAGGAGATGGATTCATTGAATTTCTCTCATGGTAAAAATCTGACACCCACTTGCATATTCGTCAGTGTTTAATAATTATATGTGTACGTGCACATGTACATGTAGGGCACAAACTTTGTTCAGCTTCTTCTGAGATACAACACCTACTTGTCTGCACATGTGTACATGCAGTCATGCACACCTGTCAAAATGATTCTCAGAAGGAAATTAGTTTGGGGGAAGGAGAGCATACAAAGCTCTAGTACATGTAGGAATAGGCAGACAAGGAACTTCTGAACACATGTAACACATGTACAGGTACTGATAGTAGCTGACGGTCATTTTACAATTTATCACCAAACTCTTGTAAAAGTGCAAGCAGAATCCCGTTGCAATTTTTTTTCTTTTTTACCAAATTAACAAATCTTAATATAAGAAAGCATGAGTTTGCCAAATTATATGTTAATTGATATACTAACATGGTCAGTTGGATAACGTGCATTAAAGACTAAATGTGCAAAATGACTTTAAACTTTTACAATTTACATATTGTATGCAGATCAGAACATCTATGAAAAAGTACCCATTTTACACCTTGACGTACAACTTGTGTAAAATACAGACAGGTACAGGTATTGGCAATGCCACTGGAACATGTAGTTACTGATAATGAAAATGAATTGGTCATTGATTAACTAGGTGTATGTCATAAGGAGTCATTAGGGACAGACAGACAGACACAGTGTGAGTCTGACCTGTAAGCGAGGCGGAGGGGCGTGGTTTGGGTGGAGTGACAGACTCATCTCAGTCTAACTTATAACTGTACAACCATCCCTTCCACTCCCTTCCAAAGTACATGATACACTGCACTTGTACAAAGTACACATGCACATGTGACAGTTACAATGCTTTGTCCCTAGTACTAATGTAGTTAGCAACATATTCAGGCTGTTCTGATAGTTACATGTAGAGGGACCAGCAACATCTGGATTCCTCATCACAAGTTTATAGGTAATGTGCACAAAAATGATCAAGTGAGCCTTTGAACTTTTAGTGAGTAAATGTCACATTATTTTGCACCCAAAGAGATCTGTGGACTTGGAAAAGTTTTGGGGATACATGTAGTTGTCCCCTGCAGGATGGGTAGGGTGAGTCATAGGTTCCTATGACTCAGGGGGCTTCAGACTCTCTGTGCCTCTGTGTGTAGTGAAGTATGGAGCCACACATGGGCGTAGGGAGAGGAACAAAAAAGGATAAAAAACTTGTACAAGTGTGAAGTTGTCTGTTCAGTTTCAGGGTGTTTTGGGGAACGGTGTATGGTTGTGCGCACACGGCAACAGCAGCATATTCTCCCAGTGCACTGTGGTCTATAGGTCATGCTGTACAGACTGGTAGTAGTGAGGGGAACAAAAGAACCAGCATGTTGCGTGGCTGAATGGCAGCTGAAAACAGATTAATACATGTAGGTCTACAACATAATTCATGTACATGTACTGGTACATTTTTATGCACATGTCTGACTGTAAAAAATGTTACGTAGTGATAGTTTAAAATTAGCTACAGTACCAGACAGTTATATGACAGTAGGCCTTCATGCAAAATAAGAGTTATGTTTTGAAATTGTCACAGGAGTTTACATTATGACAGTGATTAAATTGTTTTCATCATTTCATCAAAATATCTGATTATTTTGCTCAAGTGCATGGAGTTATAAATAATTTGCAGTCTAGCCTAGGCTAAATCTTAAATGTTAACAAAGAGTTTCCCTAAATCTTTTCCAACCTAGTTACCATCATTACAAGGTGTACACCATGCGCGTGTGAAAAAACGAGTAAAAAGGGTTGTTCACGGTCGGGCGATGTACTCGCATACTTTGAAAAGGGTATCAAAATTGCCAAAATCAGGAAAAAAGGGTATAGTTTTAACAGAATGTTACTATAAAAGGGCATCTTTTCAAACTTGAATACTTGTTTAGGGTATTCTGAGATCGACAGATAATTACTTGTTTAGGGTCCATTTTGAAAGTCTGTACACGGGTATGGTGTACACCATGTAATAACACTGTACCCCCCCCCCCCCCCTTCCCGGGCCAGTATAGTACATGTATCTTCTTCCTAATTCCTGTACTCTATCACATAGATACTGGAGTCCCCCCAAAACCAGGAATATGCCAATTTTATCTGCGTGTAATCAGTATCTAGGACTCATTTTTAGAACAAGTAGGTCTATAGTGATAGTTAATTAGTAATTTGGTCTGAAAATAAATTGGGTCTTCCCACATTATGAATATTACATCTGGTCAGTTTAATTACTATTTTGATATAGAAAGTCTCACCACAGCAAACAACATTTCTCAGAACTTAGATAACTGGTGTCTCATCCATTGTTTCTCAGTAAGTAGTGAAGACTTTTGACATTTATCTCACCGATGTGCGTGGTGCATGTACGTACGCTCAATAGTCCACATTTCCTTTTTAAGGAAATAAGGAAAGGAAACTATCTGCACGTGTCAACTTGTTTTCATGATGTCCAACTTTACCATACTTTTCACTTGGCAGTATGTTAGCTCTTTGTGGTACCTGCTGAATGCAAAAAAAAAATAGAGAGAGAGATTGCATTCTGTATTATTTATTGTTAAATTGTTTCATTTTTCCTGAAAAAAATCATATTTATATGATTCTAATTTCTAAACAAATGGAATAAAGTTCATTTACAGAAAAGAGTTTGCTTAACCTGATGAAGATAGTTTGATCTTGCTCTAACATGCATTTCCCATAGACCTCGCAACGAGATATCTTGTGTCTAGTCTTCAACGGGTTAAAATTATACATTTGAAATGACTTCCTGTATGTACATGTAGTTAGTAGTACATTTTTATATAGTCTAGCAAATGAATCAATTTCATTATCAAGGATATTGTCCAGAATTGTCAAGTTTCTTAATATAAATTATTTGATCCAGTATAAAAATTGATTATAAGTTAATTGCCACTAGATATATATTTTTTGACCTAGACTTTAGTTGCGGTATTGCAAAAACGAAAACACGATGTCTGGGGTATGAGACAAGATCTGACAGAAACAAAAGGTCACAATCTTCCTATACAGTGTAATTTAGATTACACATCATGTCTAAGTTTTACAACTGAATTAAAATAAGTGCAGATTTAATATCTTTATAATCAGTATTTGCTAACTATATAAGTTACAAATAGCCCAAACTTTGAACTTGGCCGATAAATGACCTGCTTGTTTCTGACAGTGTCAAGTAAAGATGTCTTTATTTTATGAAAATTAAAAGTTGCAAACGTCACTTCGTCTGACAACTTGTGCAAACAGTCCAATTGCTTTGTCATGGCTCAAGCAGGATCCACTGAATAATGTAATTAATTGGAGCACTGCTCATGCGTCCCTGCTCCTTCTGTTGCATAGCACAAACAGGTAGGCAGTACATACATGTACATTGGACATGTATGTACCACAAAACTTTTTTTCTGTACAATCATACCATTTTCATACCAAGTTTTTGAGAAGTTACAGATGAGAAGTTATTAGAGAAGAAAAGAAAGAAAAGAAACTACCCCCCCCCCAAAAAAAAGGTTACTTGAAAAGATGTAGCAATGAATGCTACATGTGCCATGGAATGTACATTACTTGTAGTGTATATTCATCCCATGCTAGACTAAGCCAGATTCACAACATATTTTGTTTAATGTTATGTGGTGAGGGATTACATATTCTGATGAAATATAATATGTCCATGCATAGAGGCTCAATCAGACGTGGAATGCAGCGACTGCTAGACTGTGTGTTCAAGATCATGATACTAGCAAGATAGTTTGGACATTTCACCAGGTTATCTGCAGTTGGTATGTCCCACCCCCTGCGTGCAGTTAACGATACACAGAAACAGGCAGACATACTTGATGTACACACATACAAACAAACATATCCATGTTATATACACACAAACATACACAAACATACACACAAACATACACACACACACACACACACACACACACACACACACACACACACACACACACACACACACACACACACACACACACACACACACACACACACACACACACACAGTTTCCAGTAATCCAAGTTGGATTGCCAAACTTGCCATCCAGGAGGTCCATGTATTTCACCAATGTATTGAGTTGTCATGTCTACTGTAAAAAATATTTAGGGAAGAATTTTAAAATTTTGATACTGGAAATTTTTCTGTCTTGGTATTTATACATACATGCAGGGCTCGACAGTAGCACTTGCCCACTTGCCTGGGGCAAGTAAGCTTTGCTTCTGGGTATGTAAAAAATTATGAACATTAATTTTAGTTACCTGAATTGGCAAGTATAAGTTTTCAACTTGTCGATTAATTGTCGATTTTGTGTAAATTCCAATCTGTAAAAATACTTTCAACAAGGTACTGTCTCTATAGGAGCACTGTCTACAAGCATTTTGTTCACTTGAGGAAGTTAAAATTTAGTTTCAGGCAACTAACTACATGAAAACAAAAAGTTTGCTTGCCCTATTGGGCAATCGGCCAAAAAGGTTAGTGTGGATGGAGCCCTGGTAATGTACAGTACATCATAGTTCATACACAAACATACACTTACACAGTATTATAAAAAAATTGTACATACACGTGAATTTCTTTGAAAAAAAAGTAGGAAGTGATGTGCATAAGCCATCGTCCAGCTCGTGTCTGTTAACCCAGCGGTCATTGGCCTGACAATGGTCTGAAGACTGAATGGTGTGGGAGGTCATCATCACTCTCAATCTTTAGTCCGAATGTAGCCTTTCGATCAGTGACCCCACACTCTATGGAACCGATTATAGTCATCAGTCATAATTATCAACAATGAAGCGTAATTATGAATCAGAAAATGAGTTTGGCAGGTGCGCAGTTGCTTTATTCATTATTCATCATCACCGATTACTTAACAATTAAAGAATTTGCCGGTACAAATACATTGTTGCAGTAATTCTTCAGAAACTAAATTTGTTGTGCTTGTGTATTATTCAGCAAGATTTTTTTTCTGTGTGAGAAGTGACTATCATAAAAATACAACTGTTGTTCATTATTACTGCAGCTCATCGGTGTTTAGGTGTTGGAGGGCCAATCCAGACAAAATGTGTCAGAGGTCAAAGAGGATATTTCAATCTACTTCTCGATTTGCAAAGCCTATGATGCTACTGTACAGAAAATGAAAATTGAATTTGATCTAAATTAGATTTCCATACTTAAAACAAATTTTTTTCGGTCTTAAACTTATGCAGTAAATCACTGTGTTACATACAATTTTAATAGTCCAACCCCTCCCCTTCAAATTAAAAAAGGTTTAAAAATATCAGCTGTTACATGGATACACAAAGTAATTTTACTTCTTTTTCAATGCACACAGAATACTTTACAATAGATCGATGCTAATAAAGTTCTGTATCATCACAATGTCACGTAGCTATGCTGACTTCATTACCCAGGATCTGTGTGCCGCAGATTATAATTAAATGTCCACTACCGCACGACACAGAAATAAAACAAAATCATGCCACATGTGAAGATGCACAGCCTGTGTTCTAATATGCAGATGTCGTAGAAGAATATGTTAATGAGGGGTCAAAGATGACAGTGGACAGAGAGAACGCAAGCTCAGTGCTGCCCAGGGCGATCATCCACTGATTATACCGCGTAGGGTGATGCGCCGTGACCAGCAGTAATGACCACATACAGTATGCATTTTCAGTTCACCGTGGTACTGCAACGAGGCTTACTAATCAGTAATGAATTCTCAAATATTATAAAATGCTAATCAGGCTGGCTTAGTCGTACGTAATATGATATTTGTAAGCAGTAGATTAATCAAGCTGTTGTGTTGTTAATTAGATTCAATGTGTAATTATGGACATTTCATGTACTTAGATTTTAGAATAAACACATTGATCTTTGATCTTTGATTTGTTGTGTGATTTATACCTTCCTCAAAAACTATAATAAATAATCAACAACAACAAAAAGTTGACAGAAATTTTGTATTAGAATCATCAATAAACACAGTATTTTGCCAATGTGTTAATCTTATTGTATTATGACAAGATGCAGAGACTGCAGAAAATGTAATGTAATTGCTTTTATGATGTTATCTTCTTTCAGATAAAAGTAACAAATGTTCTTCAATAACTCTTGGGGACAGGTATACTAGTACATGTAATACCTGTAATTCTTGCAGTTGGGTAACACAAAGTTTGATCAAACTAGGTCATGTTATCAGGGTTTGTAAACACATTACGCTCACATGTGGTGTCAATTCAGTAAGGTTTGGGATTTGTCCAGCCAATTTAGTGTACTCAAGTGATCAAGTGCCCATACATGTAATTAAATACCCAGTGGTAAGTCAAGCAGCAGGTTAGAGTAAAGATAGCTCCTTACAGCTGTACAATTGTTTCAACAATTTTAACTTCTCTTACCAGCCATTATCAAAATTCAAAACCAAGTCTTGTCAAAGTATGAAGTTAGCTTGTTGAGTTGTTAGTTTACTGAGGGAGGAACAATCCGATGGACATTATTTAGATTCGAAGCTTCACAAATTGGCAGCTCATAGACTTGATTATGAATGCAGGAGAAGTTCCATTTGCAGTGAGGATATACAGAGTCAATGCAGTAATATGGCTGTGACTTCATTTA
>JZLH01S0623149.1:28609-38777 GCA_001188425.1 Eucidaris tribuloides | reverse complement strand
GAGTGTATGCGTGTGTGATGCCTGCGTATGTGTGTGTGACTGTGTGTGTGTGTGTGCGTGACTGTATCACGGTGTGTGTATGTGTATAATTTCCCAGTTCAGTGGATCCGTGTCTCTTCAGCCTCCACTGTGATTGGGATGTTCATTGTGCAGTCAGCAGGCCTGACGGCAGCATGCAGTATTTATGTCTCTCGCTCTCTTTCCCTTTCACTGGAACTCCCCACGTCGTATTGGTAACTGGAATATATACTTATGCTGCATTTCTTGGAAATATTTGTTCCAGTTCTGTGTAACTGATCTGTGGTACGTTGTTTGCAATATCCTACATAATTTTTTATGTACCGAGTAGGATTGTTATAGCATTGTTTTACCTGTTCAACAGCTAAGCATTACATAACTTATTGGTATGTAATTTTACCAATAAATTGTGTAAATCATTATATAATTTGACTTTGATTATCATTGTTCCATCCCCCAAAGCCACCACTACACCTCCTTCCCTTTAAAAATCTGATTTTCTGAATTTCTCAAACTAGGCTTATGATTAAATTTTATAGGCCTATGTACTGTAGACTGAAGTTTGAAGTTGTTGTTGGGAGATGCAAAAGTTTGTTGTTGTTTTTTCAAACACATATTTTGCAAGAAAATATTCCATTGTTTAAATGTAAAAAATTACATAATATAGTACTAAATTGCATACCAACTTGCTCTAACATTTTAATGCTATGTACTAAATATGACAAATTAACAGTTTTAATACTCAGTGGAGATCTCAATCTGCATGTAAGTCAAACTTAAGTTACTATTTTGTGTGATTTCAGTATAGCCTTTGTTTCATAAGTGAATTGACTCAAGACTGAATTTAGCATTCTGACTTGACTCTGAACTCAAAGTCCATATCACCAAACTGACCTCAGCAAATATTTAGAGCTTGTAAGTTTAAATCTGTAATACCTAACTACAGCAAGGAATGTATTTTCCTCTATGTCAGTATGTTGGATTTGATCACAAATATAAGACAGAGTGTCACAGTGCATCCATACATTTGTTAAATAGAATATTTGTTATGAGTTAAATTTACTTCCAGCATCAGTATGAGGTTGATTACAATGTCATCCGTTGATAAGCGAAATAAAAGGAATCAACTGCAAAATAAATGTTTGTGTCACCGAGAAAATTTGTCAACGTGAAGTTGTGATGTGGATCATTTCACAATGATTAATTTGTCCCAATGACATTAAGACAGTGGTTAATGAAAGTATCACAAATTTGGCTTAACCTAGATTATTGAATTTTACCTTGTAACCTCAAAAAGATCAAGTTTGCTACAATATGGAACAATTTTTCAAAGCAAATCAAAGACTCGAGTTGACACATTTATTTCCATTGAACTCTCTTTGACTAACCTTCATTGAGGACAAGAGTTTGCCAACCACCTGGACACTCAAATGGCCTTCATACATTTATATGAACAAGCAAGAGGCAAAGACAAGTATTCAATATGTAGGGCCTACTTTACCTGTTGTTTTATAGGGTTTTCTTCTCAGTAAAGATACAAAAAAATGAAATGCATAAATTTCAATAAATTAGGATTTGGTATATTGAACAAAGCTTGTCGTATAATGCAGGATGACTTCCGGCATGTATTTGTGGCTATTTCGGACAACTTCTGGCTTCCATATTTGTAGCTATTTTGGAAACGTAACAACTAACATGAAAAGTTTAGAAAGTGAGATATGTGTACAAATAGTAGTATTAAGGATAAGGTAGGCTGCCTGAAAACTGCCAAATGAGGGCATCTGATCCTAGATACATTTTGTGGTCTTGTGAAAATGTGATAGACAAGTGATATTCCATTTGTAACTGCAGCTGTTTTATTATGCTTATTAACAGTAAAAATGATGACTGTTGTAGTGGACACAAACCCAGGAAAGTATCATTTACGAACAATACAGTACATTATTGTACATGTATGGACAGGTGTCGTGACAAACTTTGGTCTACTCTTCAAGTTCACAAGTTTGGGCAGTTTACGTCACAGTATGTGATGTTCAATGAGACAAATGGGTACATGTCTAGTCACCGTGTAAGTTAGCCACCAGTGGCGCTGTCAAAAAAAGACAGACAAAGATCCCCGTCTTTTGTTCCGTGACTTCTTCTTAAGTTCCTGTTCCTACTTGATGACTGGTCTATCACATGGTCCACACACTGCTGCTGCTGTTGCCTATCCATAATATTCATATTTACTACACACATGATTTGTATGTCACCCCCTTGTGTAGGCAAACTTTATGTAATACACAGCTTACAGCATCGTGTGTCGCCATGTAGGCTACATGTAAGAGTGTGTGTGTGTTGTGTTTGTGTGTTTGTGTGTGGGACACTTTATGACTCACACAGCCCAAAGTTGAGCCAGCCAGTGTCTGTGCTGCATGGATCGCAGTCTTTTGTTTCTCTGCTTCTCGTCCAAGTCCAAGCTCCGACTATAGCTGAACTAGTTTGAGTATTGTATTTAGCAGTGGATTAGTACACCGAATAGTATTACATATTGGTGCTGTTCGTTACTTGGATATGAATTTCATACATGCAAAACTCACTTGTTATATTGTCTAAGTCATGACTTTGATGTTTCACTGTACTTTTCAAAATTTGTAAGTCTGTATAATAATCCCACCCCCTCCTCCCCTCCCCTCCCTGGCACTCTTTAAGTGTCCATTAACCCGTTGCCTTCGAGATTCTGAAAATTCCATAGAGTTAACACAGGGCACATCCGGTTCCCATAGCCAATGGGTTAATTGCACATATTACAAAGTCCTGTTTAGTGTGTACCAGTATTTGTCAGTGACAACAATCATGACTTTACAGAGCTTGCTTGGATTGCTGGTGGTCAATTTCCCAAACGTACATGTACCCACATATAGTTAATGAACCCACCTCTAAATCCACTTGAAAGCTGCAATTGTTTTACTTTTAACAGAATGTGAAGGGTTGGTTTTAAGAAACTGAGAGTCATTCCATTACAATCACACTTGATTCCAAAGTGTACATGATGAGCCAACTCCACAAAATACAATCAAATTTAACTTCAGTACTTATTTAAGCTCCTGCTCCTTTTGTTATTCAATTACACATTGTGATCATTTTGGCTAGTAAATTACCCAGAATTATTCTATAGACATGAAGTCTCAGCTCAGTAGACGAACTGAACTATCTGTATCATGACCTGATCCTGCACTCCATCTGCTTGTATGTTGTTTGGATTTCTTTGTCAATTATTCAAACTTGTTCAATTTTGTGTTTTTGCTTCAATGGAATGTATGACTCATTAGAGTGGTCAAAGCTCATACTTGTGCAAGTCCACTGGCTCCACTCCAGTTAGGCTAACACTGAATGAAGATACTACATTTACATGTAATGGTGTAATCATGACATATATCTTAATCTTTCTGTTTTGATTGTCCTTACATTTATATATCATTAAGAACACAAGTCTACCATCATTTAACATTGTTTTCTGTGTAGTTGTGTACAGTGTATATTCAGGGAGAAACATGTGTCATGTGTATGTATGACTTGTTCAATCAAGTTCCAGTTCTACATCCTGGTTTTTGTGTTTGTGTTATGCCTGCCAATCATTACAGTTTTGCATTTATTGAAGTTTCCAATTCTGTAAACTGACGTCCAAATTTGTGAAATCACACATTTCCTCTTTTTCCTGTGTACGTAGTGATAAAGCTTTCTTAACTTTGTTCAAAGATTTGGCAAACTTTTGATCTTGTCCTGTCTCAGAAAATAGTACAACTGATAAAGAGTTTATGAAATTAAGTTATTTGTTGATGAATATTACTAATGATTTTGTTTATTTGTTTACCATTTTCTGCAGATCGATGCCAGGGCTGGTAGGAACCGGCACCAAGAGGAAGCGGGATGAGGCGGAGGATGGCTTGGAGGGGAGCCAGCGACTGGCCACCTGCTCCCAGGTCTGCTCCTATACCCTCCAGCGACAATGTGTGCTCAACCTCTCCGTCTGCAAGCTACAGATGTCACGCCAACAAGTGGAACCGCCGCTTCGCCGCTCGGTGCTCATATGCAACACCTTGCGGCAGATAGAACGCGAGCTGCGGGCGGAGGGCCGACACTACGACTGCTCGCGGGTGTCGATGCTGATATCCAATCAGCCGCTGTGTTTGGACGCGCCGAACAAGGAGAGCATTCCATCCGCCACCCCCGAAGCCAGTAGTATTAGTAGTCCTAGCCCAGACTCCAGAGGCTGCCCCAGCGACAGAAGTCGGGTGAACGACGAAAACGTTAGTCCTGCCATGACGAGGTGTGCGCAGTCACCGACCGAGAAGGGGTCTCTGTCGGTGAGCAACAGTAGACTGGTAGCGGACAGTGCCACTGTGGAGTCGAGTAAAACAACCAACGGCTCTGACAATAACAATTGCCTCCAAACTATTGCCAATAGAACAAACGTGCCAAGCCATCTAGATACAGCTCCTCATCCGGTAGCTAGCAATGCCAGCAGCGGACAGACGCGTCTCACGGACAAACTCAGCACGATCGTCGTGCAGCAGCGAGACGTGACGTCGGTACGACAAGAACACAACTCATGCTTGGACACTACTCCCTCCATTATAAATGCTGCCAGTACGGACATCATGGAATTTGGTGATGAGATCTTCGGAGACATTGATGTCTCTCTGTATGACTTTGATCTCTCCTCCCCCTTCATTCCAAACCACACTCCCAACCCCAACCCCAAGCCACCATCACCTTCCACCACCCCAGATGATTGGCTCAGGTCTTTCCAGGGAGACGTCATGGGATTCACCACCGACATGCCCTCGCCAGGGGCGCAAGGCAACTGCCGTAGTGACCTCATCGACGAACTGGATCAAATTATGCACATACTGGTTGATGTCGGCATGTAAAATTCACAAGAAGAGTATTTTTTATATATTTTATATAAATTATGCAGACTTTTTTACTGAAGATGTTTGTAGTGTAAGTTTAGAGTAAAAACAGGAAAACACTCATTTTGGTTGACTTTTTAGGGAAATGGCATGAAGCAGCTGGCAAAGAAACTGGAATATATTGAAGGAAAGGAAAAAAAAAGATTATAACAACTCAGGTTTCAGGAATAACCTGAAGATATTTATATTTAAAACAGTCTTCCTATTTTTGATATGTATTAAGTGGACCTTCATAGAAGTTCTAAAGAACAAAAGCATGAAAGAATTTTCAATAAATTTTGGGGTGGACAGCTGAATTGAAATCAACAGAAAGATATATATTTTGCAATACAAATAGATCCAGACTAATTCACAATTCATAGAAACCTGGTGTATAAATTTGCCTGTGTGTACAAGCAGTACACTGCCATTTCTAAACATTGCTAGTGTGCTCGTGTTTGAATTCCAATATATTCTTACAGTTAGTAATATTTAGAATAACTACAGACCAATGGTGCTACTCAAAAAAGTCAATGTCCCAAGCTTGATTTTACTTTGCTTTTGTTTGTCAATATTTTAGAATTACATACCTTTTATCTAGGCAACCAAAATATATAATGACCATTGTATTTCCACAGTCCACACAACACCAAAGTTTAGGTTTTTGTTCAGACGCATCATCAACAACGTTGACCATTTTTATCACCAGCTAACCTGGCAATCTGCAAGTTCACAATGCATGAATAAGTGCGTGTTCTCAGAAACAGGCGAAAAAGATGGCCTTGATTTTTAGATTGTTGTACTTTGAACAATACTCAGTGCAAAGTGCTGCAGAGAAATCTACAATAGAAATATTGGAGTTGACCCTAGGTCGTGATTCTTTGAGAATATAAAGCTCTATATTTAGATAGGTGAAGTCCAAAAACCTCAAAATGTGTGCATGTTCTATCTGGTGGTAGTTTATGAATTGTATCTTCAGTTTAGTGCCCTGTGCTTATTTTGAGCCACAAGGGGTTAATTTAGGTATAGGTTTGGTCAGCGAGGCCTTCTAGCACAAAAGATAAACCAAAATAGTGCATTCCTAAGTTTCCTGCCACTAGATTTGTAATATCTCTGATTTCCAGGAATAATCTTCTGCTGACTTGTACATGTAGTATCAAATAATTGATTTACATTCAAAGTAAGTTGGTACCAAATACACACAAGAACAATGGTGGACAGGGACAGCATGGCGTTGTACATACACATACATGGATTCTATTACATTTTTAAATCATCAGGGATAGATATAGTCTGCTGTTATTCCTGATACACCTTATACTGCCACTTCTGAAAGTCAGTGATGTTTGTAATTTAAGATAGTGTGCTCAATATTTGCCAGCGATGAAACCATAGAAAAACAATATCTGCTTACAGATGAAATGGCACCAAAAACTGAAAGAAAAACACACACACACAAGTCATTTGTATTTGTGAATCTATTCAGCTTTCTTTTCTTCTTTTTTTTTAAACGGTAATTTATGAGCGTGCATAGCTTGCAGCACTCTGGTTCTGTGGCACCCCAAGGCTTCACATAATCATATGTACTGTGCATTAATTTTAATGCAAAAGAGCGTAATGCGCAACTAATGAAGCACATCCTGAGATGTGGGCTGTACTGCACACAATGATCAGTACAGTGCAAGGCGAGAGACATGACAGACACAGTGCAAATACAGTAGTGTGTATGCAAACGTAGAACTTTTGTGTAGGTACATGTAGTATCAAAGTCAAAAGGGGAGAGGGGGTTAGATATTTGATTTTTTTTTTTTTTTTTTAAAGGCTCAATCATATGCTCCAAAAATCCATTTTAAATGTGAGTGATGCTCATGGGAAGAAAGAGTTCAAAAGAAAGCACTCAAACTTGTACTGTAGGTCTGTTTATAGTGTGACCATTATTACATAAAGATCATCATAATTTGACTAAGAATTTCCTTCAATCTTTAAGTGCTGGTAGAGTTATTTATGAATGGAGACAGTTGTGGGTGATTGTGTTTGTAGTGATGGCTGGAACTTCAGTTAACAACACAATCATTAGCTTGTTAGATACCATGCTCTCTTTATCTCCAATTTGACATTCATACATGTATTCATAATATAAAATTTGATACAACCTGTGTATTCAGTCTTTGATGATAGAGAGAGCTGGGTTAGTGTTTGGGGGGGGTGTTGAGTGGGGGCAGGGATGTAGTAGGGTTGGGTGGGCACACTGCACAAACCTTCAGATTTTTTCCAAATGCCAAAAATTTCTAGTAGGTAGTTGCACAATGATAAATAGGCTTTCAGCTGAAACCAAGCATATTTTGATGAAAAAAGTAAATGTACCTACAGTATTAACTGATCACATGCTGCGGTGATCAAGCATTTTATTGCATCAACCCATTAACTCTGTGACTAGTTTACCTAGGTATGTGTTACAGCTTTGAGGGGACCAGAAATCTAAGAAGCAATGGATGAAGTGTTAAATGGAAAGAAGGTTGTCGATATAATGCAAGGGGTAGCATCCCCTAGTCAACCGAAATGAGTGTTTTCGTTTTTATGCCTCCGCAACGAAGTTGCCGGAGGCATTATGTTTTCGGGTTGTCCGTCCGTCCGTCCGTCCGTCCGTCCGTCCGTCTGTCCGTCCGTCCGTCCGTCCGTCTGTCCGTCCGTCCGTCCGTAAACAAAAACACTTCATATTCGGTTGACTAGCGGCGATGCTACCCGCTTGCCATTATATCGACAACCTTCTTTCCATTTAACACTTCATCCATTGCTCTTAGATTTCATGGGTCCCCTCTAACATGCGTAACACATACCTAGCGTAAAATCTAGTCACAGATGTTAATGGTTGATGAATAAATGCTCATCACCGCAGCATGATGATCATTAATACTGAGTACATTTACTGTTTTTTCATCAAAATATGCTTGCGTTTCAGCTGAAAGCCTCATTTATCATTGGCTGCAAACTACCTACTAGAATTTTTTTTTTTTCTCTGGCATTTGGAAAAAATCTGAACGGTCTTGCGCAGTCTGCCCACCAACCCATACTACACCTGCCCACTCAACACCCCACCCCCCACAACACACTAACCAGCCGTCTCTCTATCATCAACAGACTGAATACACTAGGTTGCTATCAATCACTTTCGTATAATTATGAACTAGATGTACTTATTGGAGATAGCCAGGCCACCCAAGCGAGACGCCACGACCCCCCTCACATACACCCGGACCATGCACCGGGTAGTCTAACAAGCCTAATTCTACTGTGCTGCTTTAAGCCGAAGTTTCCAGCCATACACTACCAACACCCAATCACCCACACTCCGTCTCCATTCATAAATAACTCACCCAGCACTTAAGACTTGCACGTCGAATTCTTAGTCCAAATATTATGATGATCTTTATCGTAAATAAACTCGCTCACACTATAAACTAACCCTACCAGTACACAGTTTGAGTGCTTTCTGTTTGAACTCTTACTTCCCATGATCCACCATCACTCACGATTTATTAAAATGGACTTTTTGGAGCATATGATCGCAACACCCGACTCCTTAAAAAAAAAAAAACACAAAAAAAACACAATCCACAATATCTAACCCTCTTCCCCCTCTTGACTTTCCATACTACATGTGACTACAAACACAAAGTCTCTACGTTTGCATACCACTACTATCTTATATTGCACTAGTGCTCTGTCGATAGTCTCTGCGGCCCTCGTGCCACTGTCACTCCGATTCCCCATTGATGCCTGCTCCACACCTACTTCAGTCCCCACACTACTTCACACGGATCATGTCGCCTCTCCATTAGATTCGCGCCCATTCACGGCTCTTCTTGCATTAACAAGTTAATGCCCACACCAGTCTACACCACACCCCATGGACCTTCATGCTGAACGCTTGTTGTGCCCTACCACACCCACCATCCCGGGGATCTCGTGCCACCCCCGCAGCAGAACAGAGGTGGCTGCAAGCTACGACTGCACGCTCAATAAATCACGTTTAAAACAATAATAAGAAAAAGAAGCGGAACAAAACAGCCCACCCAAACCACAACACAGAAAACAGAAAAGGGAAAAGACAGCCATTTTCCCGCCAAGCAGCCCTGAATAGATTCACAACTAACATATGACTGGTAGGTGTGTGCTGTATTTCTTCAGTTTTTGCCGGTTTGCCCATCAACTCCTCTTATCGTGATAGCACGCCGGATATTGCTCTTCTCTCCATCGTTTCCCGCCAATCCGAGACTGCCACGCACAATAATTGACAGGCCCCATCACTATCTAAATTACAAACTATCACTGACTGTTCAGCAGAAGTGCGCACAGTTTTTAAATCTTCCGGATACGGTGGCGTCCGTTGTGCTTAGGTTGCCTTATCAGGAGACTAACACACAGACCTATATTCTATCACCCTCTGATACCAGTGATTTAACATGTATACGCTTAAACTCCCATGTATGTGTATGTATCCAACGCCCATTGACTTGGCCCCCTACTACACCCATTTCACGCTTCTGTGCTAGTAGATTCATGTACCATCCTACTTTGAACGTCTAAATCCCAATTATCCCTGATACGCTAGATTCACAACTGGCCTCCAGCCCCCGTCCAGACGATTATTTTCCTGGCAAATCCATCGAAGACTACCCAAAGCTTACACAGTAGTCGGCCAGGGCTCGATCGAAACCTTTAGGACAGTGCCCAATTACTTTTCTGTTATCTTTTATTCATTAGGGAAGGCTCGCTGGCACACACCCTATTACCCTAAATTAACCCTCTCCGCTGGCTCCTCCAACAATAAGCGACCAGGGCCCCCACCTAACACTGAACCACTACCAAGTCATAAGACTACCACCAATTAGAACATGGCTTCACACCAGCAGGCCGTTTTTTTTGGACTTCACCTACTTTTACTTAACATCATTTAGGCTTTATATTTCCTCAAAGGAATCACGAAACCTACCGTCAACCTCCAATATTTCTTCTAATTCGTTAGCATTACTCTGCCTAGCACCTTTGCACCTGAAGTAATATTCTGGTTCCAAAGTTCACAACAATTCTTTTAAAAATCCAAGCCCATCTTGATCCCTCTTTCGGCTTCCGCAGGCCTGTTTCTCGAAGAACAACCGCACTCTATTAATGCATCTTTTTGTGCCACACACTGCACCGCACCTCGGCCAGTTAGC
>JZLH01S0623149.1:4333-21646 GCA_001188425.1 Eucidaris tribuloides | reverse complement strand
GTTTGTTTGTTTTTTAAATGGAAATGGGCAAAAGATTTCTGCACCTTCCAGATATTATATTACCAGTACCTGTGATGACAACAAGGGTAATTAATGGTTATCTTCTCCTAAGATCGACTCAAGCAAATGCATTCAATCTCTGCTGCAAGGAGCGAGTTGGGCGGCGAAGGCCCGGGGTGAAGACAAAGACATGAGACATTTTTTAGATTGTCATGAATTAATTAGTGCTCACTCAGACTATAATCACTAATTAGAATACATCACGAATGCATTACACCTTGCTTTATTGACCGCTTGTCTTCAAAGACCCGTAAACTTGACTTCTTCAGCCAGGTGAAATTAACACTTTTTGAACGCGTGAAGCCGAGGTGTATTTTAGGCCGTGAGTGCATCATCTTCACAGACTGTTTGATATAACTTGTCAAGTTTTGTTTTTGTTTATGGTTTGGGGGCTTCAAATACTGCTTTATGTTCTCTTGGTCATCATTTAATTTAAGTAGTTTCCGATCTCCGCGTTACCCCGCGAGAGGTCACGACTTTTAGCATTTTGTCGAGCACCGGGTCTGCAAATATGTTGTGACGTCATTACAATGGAGAATGACGTGTTTCTATGTTTGCGTTATGTTTGGTTGGAGGGTTTTCCTTTGTGTTGGCTACCCTTAGCTACCCTTTTTCTTCAAAGAATTTGGTAATACATGTATAAAGAACATAAATAAAGCCGAACCAGGGGCGTCGCAAGAACATCGCCCATGTCGGGAAACCGGGTTGGGAAGTCGCACCAAATTTACTACCAAACGTACTAAATAACAAATAAGTGACGGGGACACACCCCAACCACAATGAACGTCAGTTACCGGGATTTACCAAAAACATATTGCGTGGGCCTACCGTCAGAATTCCGACAACCACCCACCCAAAAGACCGCGGAGAGGTCCTCGGAATTCAAGTTTTGTCAATGTGGCCTCCGAGTAAAAACAAATACAAAATGAAAACAAAACAAAAATAAGAAAAGGCCATTGAATTTTAACATTTGAGAAAAACATTTGTGCAATTTTTGGCGGATCTTACCAATAGGAATTTGGATTGTGGATATCACATCCAGCCACATCCCTGTTACTACCTTAAACCAAATACTTTGATTTTTAATTTGATTCTCGGATCTTTAACATAAAGTGCAATAATGGCAATGTTGTAAATCCTATTGTAAAATCTTGACTCCAGTGGCGTAGCCAAGGGGGGGGGGGGGTCGATGGGGGCGGTCGCCCCCCTAAGATTTGGCCAAAAAAAAACAAACAACATCTGATTGAGGCCGCTATCTTATCCTTTTCTTATCTTGATGTTTGATCTGCTACAGCTCTGCGAATTTTTTTTTTTATTTTCATAAGCGTGTAAGAAACATTGTCAAAATTTTCGGCGCGCGCTCCGCGCGCACAATTGCATACCTATAGGTTTGAAGCATTTTTTCATGGGCAGATCGCGACGCCAAATTTGATACTAATACTACTACTAGTCTATACTGACTACTAATAATGATGACATTAAAGACAAAAATTGCATGTCTCTAAACTCTTTTATAGAACAGAGATAGGCCTATCAAAAGGATTGTTAGTGCGTAAGTTAAATGTATTTTTGCGTGGCCTTGCGCAGACAGTGTTTAAGCAAGCCATAATAATAAGAATTTTTGTGTAAGTTTTATTTTGGGGGATGTACTGTTTGCCTCAATGTTTGAATAAGAGCGTGTACAAAAATATGAAAATTTGCGGCGCGTCTGCGCGCGCAAAAATTGCAATACAAAAATTTTTCAAAAAAGAAATATTGTGTGTGATTATAGTGTTTTGTAGATTACGTTTCAGAACTGGTTCAGAGTGTGAGTTGATTCAGGAATCAATTTGTCACTAAAGAAGGAAAATATGTAGATTGTAAAGGTAAACTGCAATTTTCCTTTCTCGGAAGGGAAAACCAAGTGTGTTTTTTTTATTCTGTGGCTTGCATGGGCGAAATTTTATGTACAATTATATGGTTTGGTTGGTTAAATGGCCGATTTTTTTTTTTGGCCTCGCTCGCTACGCTTCGCCTCGCGTAATTCATTGGCCTGATAGTTTTCTCGTCAGGGGGCCATCCATGCAGCCACAATCTAACTTGGGGACTTAACTTGCCACAAACATCCATAAGTGATTGTATTGTTCTGTATTAATTATGAACAAAATGTGAGCTAAAAAGAAGTGAATTTTGCACTAAAATGGGTCAAATATCATGATAAAGCAGAAAGGATAGTATTTTACTGTAGAGCTTCCAACAGTACACGTCAGGATCCCGCCCGCAGGGACCTTTGCGAATTGCCGGCCATGTGTTATGTAAGGCTATATTGAGCACAATTTTTTTGTTCGTTATAAGGGCCCTCGTATTTGAAATCTTGAATCCGCACGCCTGAATATACTGGCCTTTCTTAATCATCTAGAATGTTTTAAGTCGTAAAACCATGCAAAAAACACTCATGCAAATCGCAGCGATTAATTGCTCAAATTCCAAAGCTCTCCACCAGGTGGGAGGGGAGGACACCCCCTCGCCACACCCGCCCCCCCCTATCGCTCCGCTCGCTCGGGACTCGGTCGCTTCGCTCCCTCGCATATTCCGCCCCCAGTAAGATTCAAATCATGGCTACGCCCACTGCTTGACTCATCCAAATGCATAAAATGCTCTGTGCAAGATGATTTCGTCAAAGCAATATGCTCCCCTCTGTCAAATCGAACTTTGAACATACAGTGGTAAACGATAAGCACTCAAGGCCCAATCTGGTTCATAACCCCCCAAAAAGAAAATTCTATTGATTTCCAATAGGCCTCATAATGTATAACACTCAAATTAGCAATTATCACAACACACTTCAGACACCCCACCCCCTCAACGCACACACACACACACAACACACACACACCACACACACCCACACAGCGTGAAGAGGAGGGAGGGGAGGGCGGGAGCAAGGGAAAAGGAGTAAGGGGTGGGGGGAATACACGACTCGCACGCACACGCACACAACACACACCCGCTCACACACACACACACACACAACCGCCCACAACACATACACAACACACCCACATACACACACACAACAACCACACACACACACACACACAACACACACAACACACACACACACACACACACACGACAAACACACACACACACACCACGAGTATAGTGTCTAGTCTGTCATTTTTGGCATTGTACAAAATACATGGAGGGCAAGGGCCAGAGGCGTATTAGAGCCAAATTGGGGGGGGGGGGTCATGAAAGAAAATTCAGGGGGGGGTCAACCGCACTCTCAAACCCCCCAATCTGACGCCACGCCACGCTAGTGATAAGAGCTGAGTGGCTGCACAATAAATCATAAAGCTGGTTTACATTATTTTCGTATCAGGAGGACATACGTCCACAGGGAACAATTTCCACGATTAGTTCTAATCATCTGCTCATTTATTAGCCGACCCTGTCTGTCCCAAGTTGTTCGGTGCCATTAATTTTTTCCAGTTTCTTTTCTTTTAACAAAAACCAGAAATACGATCTGCTCCACGTCCGTTTTACATTTCATTCCCGACAACGTACTACACGGAGCCTCACAAAATACTGGCTACAATGGGATAGAGGAAGTGTAACGTTTTGAATGAAATGGAATTTATTTTCTTGCTTCAGACGACAACAAAACCCACATCATTTAAAACTATACATTCGACACGACCGTATTATAATGAAAGCAGAAAAAAATACAGTCATTCTCTATATACCAATAACAAGATTTTTGCAAACTTGAAGCAATATTTTCAATACTTCTAAAGTCTTATTACAATTATGTGAAAAGCGCAAACACCTACCGGAAAACTGTGCTTGTTGCTTTGAACACCACCGCACACCGTTTGAGGTTAACATTTGATATTTATAGTTGTGTTGTTGTTATTGACAGTTAGGAATCTAGGATATATAGAGGAACATAACAAGATGATTTTCAAAAGTTTAAATAAACAGGAAAATGAATACATGCAGTGGGCGAACCTTCAAAGAGGTGGTAGAGTTATTAATTAAAAAAGAAAACAAGACAAGGAGGAAATAAAATGAATAACGGGAATCATCAATGCAAGTAGTTCAAACAAGCTGTTGAGTTATATCATCTATATTTTTTTCAAACGATTTAATAAGGAAATATATTGGTGAAGTGTCAGCTGTGACGTCATCACAAACAAACCAGTCTTTTCCGGCATACTTGGCAGAAGCTCAATGTTTGTTAGTCTCGGTTCCAGACCCTGCAACCCTTTCTACCTCTAGAGTACATTCACTTTTCGACTTTTTGTACTTTCAGTCAAGAGTATAATCACTCTGCCTTAGTAGAAGTATATGAAAACACTAGTCTTACTCAAAGTAGTTAATTTCCTTATCACTACAGGGTGGGTAAATCAGGCTGTCTGGAAGCTAGACTAAATGTCCGAAGTCAAACAACCAGTGGTGGATACAAAAAACTGTTTGATAAAATGAATTGTAGAAAAATCATTACTTTTAGTAGCAGAGATGCGCTGACTCTTTTGGAGTCGTTTGTTGTAATATTTTATTAATTTAGTCTATATTTCATTTCAATCTATTTTGTTTATATCTATTATATTTTTCTCTATTTTGTCATACTTCATTTTTATGCCTTTTATTATGTTGCATTTAATTTCACAATTTTAAATTTATGTATTACGCATATTTCATTATTTTTTTTCTCATCTGTTTATTCATTAATTAATTCATTCATTTATTCATTCATTTTTTCACAAAATTATGTACAGGTGGCCGATTAAGCACCCTTATAAATGTGATAAAAGCTGGATCCCCACTCCACCGTTACAATTTGTCAACTTTTGATTATGAGGATTTGCAAGACGCGGGGTTGGGATTCGTGAAATAACAAAATAATATAATGAAATGCTACATTTCAGATATTTCTCTACATTTATCCCTTGTCTTATTTGCTATTGACCATTATGTAATATTTTGCATCACTATATACCAATTTTGTTTATGTCAAAGTTTGACTATGGTGTGATGTATATTGTTTTGATTTGTGTATGTTGTTCAACAGAAATATGAATAAAAATTGAAAATGAAAAAAATAATGTTGTATCATGCAAGGACTTTGTGGATGCACATGGCAAGTGAGATATTAAAAAAGTCTGTCATTCGAGGCGGGTAAACCTTCCCGTATACAATTTCATTTGGTGAACATCGCCCGCAGACTCAATTTCTTACCGTGTTTTGACACTCAGTAATTATTGCCTCTCAGAATTATAGTTGAGGCGTACCGTTTCTTTTGACATGAATTAGTAGTATTAGGGCGGATACAGATCGCAGTGTTTGCCGTGACGATGACTAGCACATTTTACGCTGGGCAATGTGAACTTCCTCTTTCTATTAAGCCCTGACTCACAAACGAAGGCAGAGACACTCTGGTGCTATTACTTCCAGTCTATCATTCTACTACTACCATACTACTACTACTACTACTACTACTACTACTACTACTACTACTACTACTACTACTACTACTACTACTACTACTACTACTACTACTACTACTTACGACTACTACTACTACTACTACTACTACTACTACTACTACTACTACTACTACTACTAACTACTACTACTACTACTACTACTACTACTACTACTACTACTACTACTACTACTACTACTACTACTACTACTACTACTACTACTACTACTACTACTACTACTACTACTGCTGCTGCTGCTGCTGCTGCTGCTACTACTACTACAACTGGCGTCAGATTGGGGTTTGGGGTACGTTTGACCCCCAAGAGAAATTTGGTCATGATAAACAGAGAAGCTTATGATGATAAATGTTCGTATTTGACCCCCGAATAATTTGTCTCATTCATTATCGATCCCCCCCCCCCCCAAACTGATTTGGGTCATTACGGTACTGACTACTTCTACTTCTACTCCTACTATTACTACAGTGCACTAATGCTGCGTTGATTTTTCTCAAGTGCATCTGCTAAAGCCATGTGCGCCATGTATCTATGAGTATGTGTATGTAGTGTATCATTTTAGAAATTAAACTTTGAATTCTAATATGCTTCAAATTGTGCAAAAATAATAGTTGTGGGTCTATTTGCTGCTATAGTCATATTGCTTCAACCTAATTGCTACGTAAAATGTAATATGTACATTCAAACGTAAGTCCGTCTAGGCGTACAGTGCTAAAGCGTAATACAGGGAAATTCCCAAATGAATAATTTTTGTATTTGTAGGTAAGTGAGAAACGATATTACTCGTCATTACTTCCTTAAGTTTCCTTCCCCGGTAAACACTGGGTGTATGCATGACACATTGGGTTTAATTCCGGGTTTTTTCTCCTCGTTTGATGTTAATTATTTCATGCGTGACGATTTTCGACATTTTGTGAGAAGAGCGAGCGTATCCGGCCTTCCGTTGTCATGTTTGTGAGTTGGACGTTGGTATGTAGGCGTCTGCCCTACGCGTTCTATATTTAGACATCAGATATGTGAACCGATAAATATGTTTTTTTTTATTGTTATTTATTTATTTGCGTACATCCTCGACTTTGTTTTGCCAACCGTAACACTGATGCACCTTACGCCAACTCCTCATCTACTTCCAAGTTCCCAAGTACGTTTCCCACAATTAGGCTATCGCAATAACGATAATTTCAGGGAGAGGCTCCAAATTCATATATCCGTCTCTTAAACGTTAGCAGTTCCCGTTTTTCCCACGCCCCACCCTCCATTCTGCCTCGGCAATCCTCACCTTATTTACTCACAGTACAGTAGCGACATTGGTCTGCGTTCAATTGTGATTTGTGTATTGGTCCTGGCACTAGATCCTGATAATACAATCAAACCTGTCTCGGGACCCATAGAAGGGATGCCTTAAAAAAAACTGTCATCATACATGTATAATTTTTCAAAGAGCGGTACGGCCAAATCCTAAGTCCAAGATCTTTTACGGCCGGCCAGCGGCAGAAAAGCCAAACAGTGTGGAGGCGACGAAACAAATTCACAGCCGAATCAGGTGTTTTCCGTAAAGGGGGTGTTTAAACACTCATCTTTTGTAAAAGGGGGTGTTTGAACACCCCCAACACCTACGCCTATTATGACAGTCATACTGCAACGGCCCCAAGTCCCACAACTTTCTGATACCATTACGGCAACACCCTAAGTTTTAGAAATTAATTTAACACCCCAGCTTGTCTGTTTGTTTATTTTAAGTGTACCGGTTAACTTGTTTCGGGGAAATTGCAATAAAAATATTGCATCATTTATATATTTTTGTCTTTGAATGGCCGTCTTCCTGCGACAGAATGCATGTTTATCCCCTTTTATCAAACCCAGAACAATACATGGAAAGCCCATTGCTATAGTTGAAGGCATTTTCGCATAATCACAATCTATGTCCACACGAAAGTCATCCGCCCATAATATTCGCGCGTCCATAGCGAAGCCACGCCCACCTGTGATTGACGCGCCACCGTCATTCGGCATACAATGCATAACCGCACTAGCAGGATGGTCCATCATGAAAATAACAAGAAAATCAAGGAACAAAATGGCAACAAACACCAATAACAACGATAACGACGACGACGACGACAACAACAACAACAACAACAACAACAGTAACAACAATAACAGTAGCAGCAGCAGCAGCAACAACAACATCGAAATTAGCAACAGCAGCTAATATGACATCGATATAAGCCACAATAACAACAACAATAACACTGAATACTAAGTTATTAATAATTGCTGCTACTGTTACATTTATATGTTGGATACGAGTTGACCAAGAATGCGGTCAGAATCGACCAACATTTTGGTTTTTGGCCGGTAATTTGGTCATTTCTAAAAGGTGTAATTTTTTTATATACAGTGTGTCTAAATAAAATGGTCCAATCGGGAGAAAAATATCTAAGGTATGTAATTTTCTCAAACGGTTTGTGTATTTGATATCATATTAAAGCAGAATAAATTTTCTTTCTGATAAACTTAATCCTGTTCAATTTGCTTTGATAAGTCAAAAGTTATGATTACTTTCGTGCAGTCAGGCAAAATTACGTTTGTCCAACTTTTGTGTATTGGTCATAATGGCAACTAAATTGGTGGTATTGTTAATTACAAAACTCATTAAAACTGAATTACAAAAATCAATAATAGAGTAGAAAGCAGAATATTCAATAGACAGGGCCTGGTACAAAATCGAATACCATCCAGATCAATGAAATGGCGTTCTTATTCTCCACCATCAAATTTTTAGATGCATTCCTTTCAATATATGCTAGGCGCAATATTTTATTCTAATATACAAAATACTCTCTCACTTTTAGGCGAAGTTCCAGGCATAATAATACAGAATCCGCTATTTATAAACTTGGCGCTTTCTACACTCTTTTCGTAAGTACATATTTCGATTGGAGATGAACCAAGAAAACAGGTTGTGTGAGCGCGATGGACGTAATACAGGCTTCCCGTCCCCTACGAACAATGCACACATTGGCCATCCTCCAAAATATATACGTCGAATGGTATTATACATCAAGGGTCGCTTTGTGTGTTCCGTTAGGAGGGGAGTGGGGGAGGGGGAGGGGAGATGAACGATATTGTCGTGTTGTTTTGTTATTTAACTTATCATGATTTTTGTTAAATTAATGAGAAAAAAAAATGGTTCGTGCATTATCCATTGTTTGTCCCTTACAGTGAATATTAGAATAACAGTGTTGGAATATAATGCATTACACAATACATACAATCTCCATAGGGCTGTTATTCTCTGGCATGTTAAGAGTTGAACACCCAAAATAAGGCTAAGTAAAAAAAGAATAATATTAACTGCATGAATTACAATGGATTTCATAAATTACATAAATGATTTCTGACAAGGTAATATTTAAAGCGTAAAGTTTACTCCTACTACAACTAGTTATACTACTACCACTACTACTATACTACTACTACTATTACTACTACTACGACTACTACTACTACTACTACTACTACTACTACTACTACTACTACTACTACTACTACTACTACTACTACTACTACTACTACTACTACTACTACTACTACTACTACTACTACTACTACTACTACTACTACTACTACTACTACTACTACTACTACTACTACTACTACTACTACTACTACTACTACTACTACTACTACTACTACTACTACTACTACTACTACTACTACTACTATATACTACTACTACTCCTACTACTACTACTACTACTACTACTACTACTACTACTACTACTACTACTACTACTACTACTACTACTACTACTACTACTTCTACTACTACTCTACTACCACCACCACTACTACTACTACTACTACTACTACTACTACTACTACTACTACTACTACTACTACTACTACTACTACTACTACTACTACTACTACTACTACTACTACTACTAGTATTTACTACTACTACTATAATAATAACTATATGTTTACTCTGAATACTCTTTATTTTAAAGGTATTATATTGGGTGTACAGATTAAATGTCACTGGACAGGTGATCAACTTTAATTTTTGATCACCCGAATTAACAACGGTTATCGAGATATTATGCGAATGTGTTTCGTTTGTAAACTGTAGATGTTGACGAAGGGTATAAATCCAGAACAGATAGCTTTCCAGGTTATCGTGCGTCTTATTTCTTCGTAAGATGAGCTCATCGTTGTAAGTCAAGAGAATCAGACAACTATAGGCCTAATAACTCGTTTTTCGAACTTTGCAATATTATTGTTGTATTTTGTACAATCAATCGTAGATCAAGAATGTCTTTGACAATACTAAACCTTGACTCGATAAGTGCAGGACAGTCTTATTCTGTGAAGAATATGATTTTGATTAGATCATAGTAGTTTTGGAGATGATCCAAAAACTGACAGATTTGTTTGTCCTGATCGTGCGGAGATGCGGGGTGAAACCTGCACTTTTACGCATTCTACCCACTACATGTACCACACACATTATATACTATATACTACCCGATATTATCCAAACAGACACAGCATGGCCTTGCAATGATCTATAAATAGCGTTATTTTGTATTTTTTTATAGACAAACAAGTTCTTAATTATCGTGGTGTCCATTAGTAAAAAAAAAACCATGAAATTATGTGTCAGCCTAATACATATCTACAAATCATATACAAAAACACAAAAACATCGAGTGGGTTAGTTCAAAATAAAATAACGAGAATTCGATGACGTCGGGATAGTAAAATTGTTGATATTCAACTGTTTTTTACTTGGTCGATTACTGATGTATGTACAAACACGGGGAAGTATAGTAATTATTGCAAACTTGTGAACTAATTCAAATTCAAAGGGGGGCGGCGCCAGGGTAGAGTCTTAGGGGCGAAAACCTGTGGTAATTTTGCGACAAGGAAAAAATCATCAGGTCCGGTAGATGACCGATCTTTTCAACAAATCGGTGTAATGTAGGTGGAAAACGTTGTGGTGAAATTGTCTAAGAACACATTTAACCCCTCTCCATTTTCTTTATCTTTTAAACCACAGGCTTCCCCCTCCCCCTTGCCACTACCCCTATATTCAAATGACGTCAAAACGACATTAGTACCCGTTTGCATACTTCTTTTCAAATCATCTTGTGAAAATGCTTTGAAACGATGTAAACGTCGGCGGGAATTTTGATTAATTATACGTATACAATTACAATTTATTGTACTTTTATATTGTAGTCGTATCGTACTTTTCATCAAACATGCAGGGCCCTCATTGAAAGCAGTTAAATGGCTGACGTGGCCACAATGTGTATATGTAGAACTGGAAATAAAAATAAACAATAAATACACCTGAGTCCACACTTCTTTCCTTCTTGTTACGAAATGGACTATTTCACTCGTTCTTAATTATTAATTAATTAAAAATCAAAATTAGAATAATTATAAAGAAATTTTCACCTAAATACTATCGCCTTTACATTCATTTTTTTTTACACACGGAAACGAGAAAGGACTTATAATGACCTCTCTGCAAAATATTCAAAATGCAGGTGTAAATATTTAAAGTGCATGCGAAATATTAAATAAGACAATGTCAAATTTCTCACGCCATAAACATGAACAAAAATGTTAAGGACGTTGAGTTTATCAATTAAGAAAGAAAGGAAGTTGATCAGTTTTGTAAAAATGGAAACATAAACAAAAATTATCGGATGAGAATACTGATGACACATACATAACGGAGCAGAAATTATAATAAACCGGAAGTGGGTTTCCTATAGTATGACCATGTTTTTCGCGTGCAGTTTTCGTCGTAAGTATCTCTTTATTCTGACAGGATTCCATGATCGTTACAAGGACATGTTCCGGAAACCACGGAACATAAGTCTGGCTCTTATTTTAAAGGCTGCAATAAACTTAACAAAAAAGCTATCTATTTCATGACAAACGTAAATCATATAATATTTATGCCTGTTTTATTTGAATATAATTTCGGCATTATCGAGGATAAAACGATAATTTGAATATCCTTTTTTTAAGCTGATTTCTAAAATGTGCTCTGCGATGAAATCAGTAATAGACACTAATAGCTCTACGCTTACCATTTTCTTTTTCAAATAAGCACGGGTAAAACTCCCGAAAAATCACATATTTGAGCAAAAACATAAATACAATACATACTAATTGATGATAATAATTAAATTCGTGTTTCGTCTCTTCGAGCACATTTCAGTATCGTTTGTCCAACATCATTTAAATTTCCGGCCTGAATTAATCGAAATTACGACAACCAAACCAGACGTTGTCCTGGAATGCTATCTTCAATTCCGCTCCCAAGTTCCGGCTTGGATAGCTCAGCTACTATATCCCAAATGACATTTCGAAAAATCCTGTATTCAACAGCCCATAATGGCTATTATTATGTAAATCTGAATTTTGACGCGCGTTCAATCATTACATAATACACAGCCTGAAGCGGAACCAACCAGGGCATATAGTCGCGTATATGTATTATTATTTTTCGACATACAGAATGCTTGAAATATTCCGATCTTTCCCGTGTTTCAGTCAGTTAAATATAATGGCGCTAAACTCTGGGATTCTCTCACAACAACAACAACAGCAACTTAAATCACTCTGTTATGAATCATTTAAAAGAAAATTCAAACAATAATAATAATAATAAATAATAATATTTTTTATTTACCCAGGGTAGCCACTTCAGTCAAATAGATGTTCTTCCAGCGGTGTCCTGCATAACATAAAATGTTATATTACCTTCTCGTTCTAGAAGCCGACGCGCGCTAGAAAGCAGAAAGTAACCATTTTACAAAGTCTTTGGTAATGACCCGGCCGGGGCTCGAACGACCTTCCGATTGTGAGGCGGACGCCCTAACCACTCGCCCTAACCACTCGGCCATCACACCGGTATCTTTATATACAATATTTACAATATCTTTTCTCTCTTTAATTATCACTTATATTCAATCATAATTACTCAGTGCAATTTATGTATTAATAATTTACGTTCTTGATCTTATATTCAGTGCAATATCAGTGCAATTCATTTTTTTCGATACTTAAGACATGTATATTATGTGTATGTTATGTTTATGTGGTTTATTAGTATTTTTTTAAGTTCTGATGTTGTTAATATTTTCATCATATGATTTCTTTCATTTTTGTGCAATGTATAACGTATTTATGTTATGTTTGTCTTAATGTGTATGTACATTTAATTATTGTCAATTTTTGTTGTTTAATTTAGGTGCACCTGTTTTACAAGTGAGCTTTTTAATGGTGTGTTCAAGATATTTTATACTGCATTTTAGTTTTTATGCGAATATGGAAATAAATGTTTATTTTATTTTTTTTTAATTACTGACGAAACCCGTGTATTACGCCCCTTCATAAAGGAAACGGGAAGCATATACGCCGATATGTTCCTGCATGTAAATCTGTAAAATAATAACTACCAGATTTCGCATTTTTACAGGAAATCATTATAGTTAAATTGGAAATGCGGACATTTCTCGTAACGTTAAGCTTCTATAATACGAAAGACATTTCACATTCCAAGCAGACGAGAAAAAAAAATCCGCTTGCAAATGACCGAGGAATAAAAAACAAAACAAAACAAAAACAAAAAACAAGCAAGCAAACAAACAAACAAACAAACAAACAAACAAATGAACGAACACAATCATGCAGTTTTCATTCGGGTGCAGATAATAATTTATTCGTCCAATTATTAAACAGTTGTTATTGAATTGGGGTGACAAAGGATTATTAGCACATATTCAAAATAAAACCGTTATGTGTTTAGATTCTCCCTCTGAGTATTATATGCACTTCTTCTAGTACTTATTCAAACATGTAGCTCTTTGACCTTTCTCGATAATTGAAAGGAACCTGCGATTTCCTCCCTGAATTATCATTTCAGTTTCTTTCGACATGAGCGTGCGTAGATCTCTACCCCTTTGTCAGTACGTGTGTAGCAGAAGTCTGCGTTATGTACAAACAGTGCGTGTATGACGTGTTATGATATGAAAGCTGGTCGGTTTAGCTGCTGTGTGCGGCGGACTTGACGTACACAGCGGTTGCGTTGTTGGTGTGTAGTGACGTAGTAACATCAAATTATGATGAGAGGGTCATCTCATTACAATATCCACCAAGTCTGTACACAGTCTGTAACTGACTGACGAAAGTTTACGTTGGAAGATGGAGGGAGTATAAGAACGAAAATATGAGTTCCATGTATGTCAGAAGTATCCAAGCTGCTTTTGATATTCTGTAAATATTACAGATATTGCATTGAATTCTCTTGCTGGTGGTGGTGGAGGCGGTGTAAAACATGATACTTATTAATGCTGGTACTTTTTATTCCATTGAACATCAACAATAACAACCTATTACTCTCTTATACTAGATACTATTAACAGATATACTGAGAAGTGTTTTGGAAAACAACACCTCTCTGTTTCCCTGAAACACCCCCTTATTTATTTATTTATTTATTTTTATTTATTTTATTTTTTACTGGTCGTTTCGCTGTTTGGTCGTGGTTACTTCAGTTTAGGTCGTATTTGGCCGTGGAACAGGTTGATTTGATTTGATTTGATCTGATCTGATTTGACCATTTTATTTTGCATATCTCAACAGAACAAAATAGTGAATGTGTTGGTAAATACAACTTGAAATTTGTGAATACGTAACAACGACATATCAGTTCCGTCGGACCTCATGACCTCCCCCCCCCGTTTTTTTTGGGGGGGGGGGGCGGGGGCTTGTCGCCGCCGACTCGGATTTGCATGATAGAACACCCCCTTTGTCCTGGATATGCCTACACTGCTACTGTTATGCTGCTGCTATGCGACTACTACTACTACTACTACTACTACTACTACTACTACTACTACTACTACTACTACTACTACTACTACTACTACTACTTCTACTACTCTACTGCCAAATTACTACTATTACGTGTTCCAGTCCTCATGGCGCTTCATAAACGCATCGCTCCAACCACAGAAACAGCGCATTATCAAAAACTATATACACTTCTACAATCGCTTTAATATCATTGTTGCTTTTAAAATTATATTACAATCGTTTACATTTTCTGTTCTTTTGCTTGATACTTGGACTTATCTTCTTCCTGTCTTCCTTCATTCCTCCGTTCTTTCTTTCCTCAATTTCTAACTTTCTTTCTTTCTTGTACTTCTTTCGTTTTCTTTGCTTGTTTTATATTTTGTAACAATGAATGGTAGTAAAAGTGAAGGCTTCTACGCTGCCACGATGTGAATTAATTTAATGTCAGTTTCTCCACGCAAGGTCAGCGTTTGTTCTTGTACTTCGTACTTTTTGATATTAATGATTTAAGAATCCCGTGCATTGAACTGGTCATTAGTCGGAGAGACGAAGGTTGGAAACGAAACGTTGAAGCCATGAATTTTACTTATTTCTGTCTTGGAAACCCCGGCGAGGTTGTGCACACTTGCGCAGTTCACCAAACTTGGCCAAACTGAACATAATGATTCAGGTAAACTACGTATACCGGTGCCCAGTCGGTGGGGATTGGTGGGGGAGCCAGGGAAAGGGGCTGTGGTTCCCAACGAAATTATCAGGGACTAAAATTTTAAGGGCACTGTATTTTGTTCATCATACCATACATTCATCAAAATTTGAAATGTCATTAATTTCTCTGTAATTAGTTATGCATAACTGTTTCTCCGTAATATTCCAATTAACTACGTTCTCCGTAAATATTTTCACCTTTTGAAATCACCCTGGGGTAATCACAAGTCATGAATAGAAGGAAATTAATGATCTATGTACTGAGGAAAATTCCATGAAGTATCATACTAGTTTTCAGGGTTATAATTTAAAGACACTATATAACATTATGGAAGCCTTATTTAAAAAAAAAATGGTCAAACTTTGCTATCTGACATATCTAGTAGTGTTTGGATGGACAAATAAACACCCTAGAACACAAAACTTTAGAGAGTTATGCTGTCACTCGTAAAATATGTACAGACTAAATACGGCACATGAATTAAATCCCAGCTGATAGAAAATTCTGCTACACAGCAGTCTATGGAGGAAAACGGGAACGGTCACTCAATGATTTTCACTTTTTAGAAGCACTTAATGATCGTTTTAAACTGCAATTTTTTCAGGACTTCATTTTTAGATCTTAAGAGACACCAGCAGCATGGGGAATCATGTAGCTCAGATTTTTAAAACTGGAAACAGTGTTATACGATGCCTTGAAAATCGACCGCCGCCCCTTCCCCGTCTCCCTCGAGTGAGCTTCAGTCTTGTAGGTTAGCGAAACAGTTCACCATTCTGAAGTCTGAAGTGGTGAAAATATCACGCCCTCTACTGAGTGAGTGTAATAGTTCAGTGGTTTTGCCAGGGACAAGCAATAGGACACAGACCCCCCCCCCTCCCTTCTCCAAGCCGGCTATATCTTCCGACATTTATGTGCCTTTGGAATCATATTAATTGTTCTTATAATGGTTGAATGATGTACATGTAAAGGGGAAACATGCAACCACTTCTGACAGATTTATTTATTCGCATTTGTCCCCTGATATTTTTTGTGTGGCAAGAAGAAAAACGAGGAAAAGGAAGAGGAGAAGAATGATGATGATGATGATGATGATGATGACGATGATGATGGTGATGATGTTGTTGTGATGATGATGATGATGAGGAGGAGGAGGAGGAGGAGGAGAGGAGGAGGAGGGGGAGGAGGACGAGGATGAGGACGAGGACGAGGAGGACGAGAACGAGGAGGACGAGGACGAGGAAGATGAGGACGAGGTGTGATATTGCACTATTTCCATGCAGGCGGCATGCACATACTTAAGGCAGGGTGATAATGAACTTATGAACTCGTGTTTTGTCAACAAAAATGTAAAAAAGCGAAACATTATTTGATCGATTCGCCTGATTTCCCTTCATAGTTTATCTGACACGCCGGACTTCAAGTTTCATCATATCAATAAATGCATATAGGTTGATTAGAAATAGGCCCTACTCAACATAGAATTACACAGGAAAATGATGAAAAAAAGAGAATTAGAATTAACAAAAAAATAGACGCATGAGATGAGTTTTGAAGAAGACTATTCGTGTCGTATACGCTGACACAAGGATCAAGAATATTCTACAGCTATCGCGAAATGATTAATACAAAACACAGGGAGTGAGCCGACCTGTGCAGAACATGCATGCACTATCTCTTACAGCGGGGGAAATCATGACAAGCTTGCCCGTCAAACGCGATTCTATTTTTAGCTCGAAGTGAAGTCATGAGTTTCATAATCATACCTAACGACATAGCAGCAGACCCCGTATCACACGACATCATTATCTTAAAGGTGTTGTCAGGCTCCAAAGGGTCGTCATATATCCTACGGAAACATGGCAATAATGCAATGTCTACACAGTATACAAAACGGTTTAGGCCTAATATATTACACGCATTTTGCAATTTCACACCCACCCACCACAGACACACAGACACAGACAGACAGACAGACAGACACAGACACACACACACACACAGACACACACACACACACACACACACACACACACACACACACACATACACACACACACACACACACACACACCACACACACCACACCACCACCACGACACGACACACGACACACACACACACACACACCACACACACACACACACACCACACACACACACACACACACAC
>JZLH01S0623143.1:12959-33752 GCA_001188425.1 Eucidaris tribuloides | reverse complement strand
AAATTTAATCGAAAACCATACTTTAACTTCAGTTGAACTTTGTTCTTTTTCTTTGTTGTTAAGGGGCTTTTCGGCAAGATCGTTGCCCTTTGTTGGTTGTTCATGTTGTTTCTGAGTGTACATATTTTGTTTTTAAAATTGATCATCATGCATCATATTGTGTATTTATGTTTTTCACTTGTAAATCTTAATCTATGGAAAATTTAATATGTTAATGTTAGTAGGGGAAGGCAACCGTTTAAAGAGTGTGTTTTTCATTTGGATATCCAAAAGTGAACTCACGTTAATAAGCTAAGTGGCAATTAACATGATTTACATATCATCTAGTCAAAACTGAATACCTGCTTATCAAAGCTCTTCATGTCAGAAACTCACAGCAGTAACGTTGGGACCAATATTTAGCAGTCTGTACATTACACATTTGTGTGTGGACTCTACAGATTCAATGATCAGCTGGTGAAAGCTGCAGCTTTGATCTGGAATCCGGACTACCACTACCCAATTTGAGGAATTCGGGAAATTAGGAATTGAGGAAAACATTTGAGGAATTCAGGAAATGATTATATCCCAATGATCAACCATTAATATTTCAGAAATTATTGGACGTATGAATCCCAAAGTTTGGATTCCCCACATATCCTGAGCAAAAAAGACTGTGGCGTGGAGATCATGAACACAATCTATAAAATAGCACGAATGGTAGTTAATTCTCATGTTTTCTCATTCACAAATGGTAGTTAATTCTCACTTTGGAATGCCAATAAAATCTCCTTATGCATGATCTGAAATGAGTTTTATTCATTTTCAGAAAACAACTATCATGCTGATTTTTTTTTATGTAATGTGACATATATACCACATATCTGAATATGGTACATAAACGTCATTTGTATCATGAAAACATAATAATCTTATGTTTTATGAACAGTAATGGAAATGTTATTTTATATACGTACATCATGTATATAATCATAATTATATATGCATGGTATTTCATTATTTCCTTGAAGACACTAGTACTAGCATTCAAAATCTAAATAACATGTATGCCATTTAATGTGGTGTCACACACACACACATGCCAAGTTTTGTCTTTGTTGTTTTGTATGAGTATGAATTTGTGTAGAAGCTGCTTGATATTACTACTATTATTATTATTATTATTATTATTATCATTATTATCATTATTATCTTGTCATCATTTTGGATGACAGGGACTAGAAAAGCGAACTGAATCACTGTTACCCTTAGGCATCAAGTCCCGAGTAGTTTTGCATATTACCTGCCATCAAAAGTGTTCAGATCAGAGAATGAGGTAAAATATTTGAAGAGTTTAATTCCAAAAGGCGCTAAATCCACTCTCGTCACTTGTGAGTAAATCACCCTTTTTTATTTCTCCCTTTTCCCTTTAGCCATGTACCTTGATATTCTTATATAAATTATGTTAAAGGTTTCACCCTGGACCAACATTATATGACTGGAAAAAATCTACCGACTATAATTGATTTTTAATAATTTTTAAAATTTATTTTTTCATGGATTTAGCTCCTTTTGGAATTAAACATGGATTTAGCACCTTTTGGAATGAAACTCGCACACAAAATTCTACACAACCATTATTGCACCAGCTTTTACTTTCACGAATATTAAGTGATTAATACTCCCGCCCCAGTTTATTGTTGACTTATTACAATGATATGCTGTTACCATGGCAATGCAATTTCCAAAAAAAGGAAAAAATCATTTGATCCACAAGAGTTTTACCTGATTTATTGCCATAATATGGCGTTACCATGACAACGCAGTTTCTGATACATGTGAAAAATGTGTATTAAACATCTTAAACCCAAGACCAATGTGTGTACCAAATTCCATGAGCACTGGTCTAAAACTGGTTGAGTAGTTTGAATCGCAAATATTTGTACCTGATTTTTTGCAGTAATATGCCGTTACCATGGCAACACAGTTTCCGATACATGTGAAAAATGTGTCTTACATATCTTCAACCCGAGACCAATGTGTGTTCCAAATTCCCTGAGCACTGGTCCAAAACTGGTGAAGTAGTTTGATCCGCAAGATTTGTACCTGATTTTTTGCAGTAATGTGCCGTTACCATGGCAACACAGTTTACGACACAAGCGAAAAATATCTCTTGTGCATCTTCACCCCAAGACCAATGCGTGCCCCAAATTTCATGACCATTAGTCAAAAACTAAAGAAATAGTTCGATCTGCAAGATTTGCAACGGACCGACAGAGCCAGAGGTGTGTGTACTATACTGCAGTCTGATTGGTCAATTGGATTTAGCACCTTTTGGAATGAAACTGATTTGGATTTAGCTCCTTTTGGAATGAAACATGATTTAACACCTAAAAATTTTTCATCTTCCTGCTGAAATTTTTAAATGAGATATAGTGCACATTGTTCCCATGTATGAAATCAATATTTTAAAACAAAAAAAAATCAATTTTGATAAAATGGATTTAGCGCCTTTTGAAATCAAGCTCTTCATTTTGAGAAATGTGAATTTATGATAAAATTCTCTCTCAAAATTCCAATGGAAATTATACTTTGAAGGAAATGTCGATTACCCGAACCTTGAGAGTTGTTAATTCCATTTACTTCAACTAGTGTGTTGCAGTGTTTCTAAATTGGGATTGTGCATTATTGCCAACAGTTTCATAAGAAAAGGAGTCTGTTGCGGCACAAATTGTCGCCGCGTCACAGATTTTCACCAGCGAAAATTTGTACAGATTTATGCAAAACCTGATGGCACAAATTGTGCCCGGAGTTCAGGGTACAAATTGTCGGAAGCATATATAATGCCATAAGTGACATAATTAAAATATGATTGAGGTGACGGTTCAAAAATGTAGAAGTAGATACACGCAGAAGGGGTAAAAATGCTCAGTATTAAAACACATATATAGCCATGTAATGCACACGATCAAGGTCATTTTAAGTGGGTGCGTGGCCGTGTGTATGTGTGTGTGAGGGGGATATGCGTGTGTTGGTAAAGGGTACAGGTATGTGGGTGTACGTGTATGTGTGTATGGTGTGTGTATGTCTGTATGTCTGTCTGAGTGTGTATGATGTATGCATCTGTGTTGCATATCCGAGTATGTGTGTCTGTGTGTATGTGTGTCCGTGCGTCTGTGCTTTCGTGTGTCTGTGTATGTCCGTTCATCTGGATCTGTGTATGTGTATGTTTGTATGTGTGTGCGTCTGCGATTGTGCGTGTATTATATGAGTGTGGGTATGTGCATTTTTATGTAAAAACTAAAAAATAAAAAAATAAGACACATTACAAAAACAAGACACACATAAGCAAGCAACAGCACAAATGCAAACACGCACAGACTCTCAAGACACCTGCAGACATATACAGATTAATACAGCCCAAATGGGCAGAAAATAAAAATAACAACCACAACATAAAACCCCTCACACACAACACCACAACACAACACCACACACCACACACACACACACAACACACACACACACACGACACACCACAAGCACAGCACGCACACACAACACATACCGACAGTGGCGAGCCAAATTTGTGCTGCAAAGTTCCTGTTTTTCATGGCACAAAATGTGCCACCAACGTGCAGCCAAAAAACTGAAATAGTCAAAAAAACCTGCAGTCAAAAACAAAAATGGGGAGAAATTTCAAGTCAAATCCCTAGGTCCACAATTTGACACGTCAGCAAACAGCAAAAGTCCATCACAGCAGCCAGGGGAGGGGTGAGGGGGTGGTAAGAAAAAAAAAAAATAATTATAGAAAATTTCCGCCATTCAAGCATTTTATTTGTCTGTTACAAGACTTAAAACCCCCCCTCCCTATTCCCAATAAAAGGGGGTGAATGTTTTAGGAAAAAATAGGGTTTTACGGGTGGGGGGGGGGCGCTGGGTGGTCAGAATTTTCCAAAAAGTTGATGTTTATAACACATTCTCTATGGGGCTACTTACCTGTGTGCAACCGAAGAACCAAAAAAGGGGGAAATGGAGGGCGTGGGGCAGTGGAGCGTACCTACCGGGGGGTTTTGGGGTGTGAACCCCCCCCCCCCCCCCACTAGCGCTGATAATTGTGGTAAATCTGCGCTGCGTCGGCAAAAAATGAAAAGGGCAAGAAAAAAAAAAAGGAGGAGAAAGAAAAAAGATGAAAAGAAAGGGAAAAAGAAGAAAGGAAAAGAAAGAGGAAGAAGAAAAGGAAAAAAGGAAAAGGAGAGGAAGAAAATGAAAGAGGTAAAAAGAGGAGGAAAAGGAAAAAACAAAAAATGAAAAGAAAGAAAGGGAGAAAGGGGAGAAGAAGAAGAAAAAAATCACTAGCCGTATAGCCCAAGGGGAAGGGGAGGGGGCAAGAGCCTTCACAATAATGCATATTCCAAGTTGTGTAGGTAAACATATAGACATTTTGTAAACGGCCAAACAAATGTCTCAAGTACGGACGAAAAATAACCAAAAATGGCACTTTCGCTTGAAGGCTAAAAACGCAATTTGTGTTCAAACTTCGCTCTGCATACACAAAAGAAATTTTGTTGACAGTGCTTTGCCGGTAATCTTGTAAGTCATATTATCATAAACGGGTCACGTCGTCGTAATAGAAAAGAGAACCAACGTCATCTTGTACCGACAAAATGTCTCAAAGTACCGACAAAAATTAAAGCCAAGAAATGACACACTTTTTGAAGGTAAAAGCGCAAAAACATTTTTCAAAAACATCGCTCCATTATGGCCAATTTTTGTTCGCCGTGCTTTGCGATGATTTGTCAATCAATTTTATAAAAACGTCAATGTCTTCGGTAAAAAGAGAACCACGTCATCTTTACCGCAAAAATGTCTCAAGTACCGACAAAGAAGCCAAGAAATGTACTTTTTGAAAGTGTAAAAAAGCAAAAATTTTCAAACTCGCTCGCTCCTGCTCGCGGTCGCAAATAACGACCAGATTTTGTTGACGGTGATTTGTCGGTAAACATAAGCTTTGTCGGTAATGTTATTATCATAACGTCTTGTCGTCATATAGAAAGCAAGAACCACGTCATCTCGTGTCACAAAAACAAATGTCCGCAATAACCAACAAAAATGCATGCAATAAAATTGAATTTCTTAATGTAAAAGCGAAAGAATTTTCAAAACTGCGCTCGCTCCGTCTCGCTCACAATACTCATACTTTTCTAAACTTTCCCTTACCCACATGTCAGCATAATGTGGCATTAATAAAAGTAAAAAGGGGAATGTATTGATTACTAAAATGAAAACGAAACCACAAAGTGAAAAATGATCCACACCGGTATTGAAAAAGCAGGCTCAGAAAAGCAATGTTTGTCAAACATAATACCCTCTGTATAGATTTCAAAAGGAGAGGAAAACTTCAAGTCCCCAGAACTATTAGATAGAAAGGGTCTATAATATTGTATATAATTTAATAACTGAACTGAAAACTGCATGCTGTTTAGGTGCTTCGCATGCTTTGCTCCCTCTCGTGCATAAAAAAAAATCCACTTTCATAATAAAAAAAATTCTGTTATCTCAATCCTAACAGTATAAGGGTTTTCAGCTGAAAACTAGGAAACGTTGTGCATTTTGTCTTTAAATCTCTGTAATTTAAAGATAGCATATATTTACTTACTTTTAATGAGGTTCATGTTCATCTTGTGCCAATAAAAAACAAATCTGAAACACAAATCATATTCTCCATTTGAATTGTTGGATTTTTTTCAAAAATTTGTTTAACTTTTAGTATTCTGATTTCTTTAATTTTTGTATGTTGTTTTTGTTATGGCAGAAGTGCAATTTTGAAAATATTATAAAAACTGGCATTGTTGGAGTAACGGACACCATGTTCCGTGTAAGATCCACAAACGTCTATTTTTTAATATTAACTGCACATCTGTAGTCTCTGAGATAAAACTTGCGCTGGTTAACTAAGCTCTGAGTTAAATCAATGCAAAAAAAATGGAATGAACAGAAACCGACTTCCATGGTTCTAATGAAAGTTGTGGTTGTAACACTGTTAAAATGTTGTGGATGTAACCGTTGCTGACATTTAGCGGAAACCATTAAACATCAACAACATTCATCAGAAACTGCAGGGAAGGGAATATTCTTCGTCAAAGTTTCTGCTTCATTGAAACTTCACCATAAAACAAAATGTAATCATGTAGGTTTTTAGCGATGCCGAAAAGATATCATGGAAAGGATTGGTAATACTCTCAAAAAAAGAATTGTTGTGGATTAACAATGGACACCCAGTGTCCTGTTTACATCACAACAATGTTTTTGTAAAATTTTTAAAATGCATGACAGAAAAACAAAATGTGTCCGTGTTCTTCAGAAGCCTTCCTGAAGACACCACATATATTCATGATAAAATGCCATGATCGTGTAAGTAATAGTTTTAAAACTAAACATCTTGAATTATAAAATGTCACGTTTTGTTCCCCCAACTATGTGAACAGACCCAGGAACCCTCCGAGACCCCCCCAAATTACAACAAAACAACATTTGCAACAAAAACCTTTGCACAAAAAAAAAAAAATGCATTATGCTTTCTTCCTTCATCAAAAAAAGTGGGCCGCTGAATACACAATATTTTCAAGGAAAACTGTACAATTTTCCACCCTGGGAGGGGAACCCCCCCCCACCCCCGACCCTCACCCAATTAATCGCTTAAATCAACATTTGTCAAACACCTTTTGCAAGCGAACAAAAAAGAGAGGTAAAGTTCATGCATTCCTTCATCGAGAATATGGGCGCCTGAAACGACACTCTTTCAAGAACCAAAAATGTCAAATTTTCTAACCCGGGAGGGGAAACCCTCCCAGAACCCTCCCCAATCTGTCACAGACAACATTCGCAAACAATTTGCACAGAATGCCAAAATTAATGTATTCCTTATGAAAAAATGGACGCTGAAAACTGCACAATTTCAAGGCAAATAAAATGTCAATTTCTTTCTCCACCCTGGAAGGGGACGCGGCCCTCCTAGACCCCGCGCCATTTATCGCTCATAATTGTCAAAAACTTTTGCAAAAAAAAACCAAAAGAGACAAAGAGAGGTCATCATTGCATTCTTCTTGAAAAATGGGCGTTGAAACACACCTTTCAGCAAAATTATCAAAAATTTTCTCACCCTGGAGGGGAACCCCCTCCCAGACGCCTCCACAATTCATTATCAACTAACAATCGGCCACACCTTTTGCACTCCAGCAAAAAAATACAAATTTATGTGTTATTTTCAAATTAGAGAATGAAAATTGTTAAACAAGTGTAAGAGGGGTGGCAGTAAAAAGATTAAATACACAATTGGAACATGCCAGAGGTTTATACGATTGTAATGTATAGTCCGTTTGCCCCGTCGGTAATTTGTGGAACAAATTGTCGGGTAATTAGGCTTCTTAACACCCCCCCCCCACTTCAAAAGGTCTAGTACACCCATGGGGGGGGTGTTGGGATAAATAAATACACAGAATAAAATACACCAGGGTAAAACAAACAAACGGGTGAGGTAGAAACATACGCCACAAGACTGTCAATATCGCAAGGGCCCAGCGGAAAATCATGACACAGACTTAACATGATTTTGTTTTCACAAGAACGTTTAATTATCGCAATTATATAGTTCTGAAAACTAAGCTAAAGTAACACAAATAATTGCCACAACTTGGCATGTTTAACAGAAACAGAATGCGACAATGTCGCCAAAACGTCCACATAATCAGTAATACGCCCCCTCCCCCCCCCCGCAAAAAAAAGATGTTTACAATCGCTTGCAATCCAAACACACACACACACCACACACCACACAACAACACCACACACACCAACACAAGCACGCACAACACAGCACAATGCAAGAAGAACGCACATTTCTCTAACTCTCTCACTTAAAATACATATAAGAACTAAAACATTTACATTAATATTCATGTGTACAGAATGCTTAAAATTTAGAAGACATTTTTTCCCCCTTTTTTGAAGGGATGCACAAAACCATCGTAAAATATGGTTTACAGGAAATCACAAGCTAATTACAGCTGTATTAGGCAGGAATCATGGGTGAAATAAATAAAAGAGTGTGAAGCCAAGCCTTAGTTTTATTAATCTATTTCTTACAATTCCAACTGTATTTGATTAGATTTCAGAAACTGTTGTCAAATTAAATTCACATCCAGATATAATGCCCCCCCTTGTGTTTCTTAACACGATTTAATGATTGACTTTAATTTGTTTCACTTTCTTTTGCTGATTTGAATTTTAGTTTTCTGCTCAAAATGTTTAGTTGCCTCAAATTAAACATTAATTTCCTACACCTCAGTTTGGTGAAAGGGGTATGTGGTAAACGATTTATCAACTCGATGAGTATTAAACCAATTGAATGAAACCTCTTTAGTAAGGTCACAGAAAGCCATATTGTGCCTCAAATTACAGTAGATTCAACATCCTGCTTAGTGTCAATAAAATTGCTCTTTATAACAAAGATGTGCATCTTAACACTATATTAACATGGGGGGGGGGGTCAATTTGACCCCCCCCCCAACGAATTTCGCGACCATGCCGCCGCGCAAAATCTTTTGATCGCGTCGCTCATTGACTTTTTACTTTCAAGTCTTGCGCATCTTTTGAGACCGTTTTCGCGAAAATCGGACGTACCGCTGCGACGCTGCGCGATTTCTTATACATGTACATGCATGTCCACCCAAAAATTGCTCAAAAACGTGATTTTGTGTACAAAATCAATAGAAATTGTGTTTTCAGCCAAAAATCATAAATGTATGATTATTTTTGCTTTTACTGGTTGAAATGAATTAATTTTATGCTGTTTATGATTGCAAAAGTGTCCCCAACAAATTTCATCGAAAAAACAATTGAAAACAAAAGGTCGAAAAAACAGAGAAATACATAGGAGATTCACAAAACAATAAAATACATAAGAAATTAATTCCAATTCGGCAAATTTTTTGTAGATAATTGTGCGAAATGTCAGAATGAATATTTTCACCAAAAATTAGTATTCTACTAGCTATTGTAGGTGAGTTAAAGGCGAAAACATAATTTCATGCACTTATTTGCATAATTAATTACTTAAAAAATAGAAAAAATATTTTTTTTGAAAATTTCACAATACAGTCATGTAGTTTACATCCGGCCCTATGCGCATGCAAATTTTCGCCACGATCACGAGATCGGCGGCCGAGATCTGAAGGGGGGGGTTCAAATTGACCCCCCCCCCCCAGTAAAAACCTGGTCTAAATAGCCCAGTAAAAATAGGGTTAAATAACCATCGAGGTACCTAGGATATTAACAACCGAATAGTGATGGATGTATGAAGTACATATCACTTGATGCAATGCAGTTATTGTCGATGTTCACAAGTAATGAAATATTGCATCATATTTTTTTTTTTACTCCAGACGTGTATTTCAGGAAAAGAATCCCCTGTTCTAACAAGATGTGCACAAATTATACCGCATTATCTACAGTCGTAAGATCAAGCTTGGACATAACATCACAAAGAGTCAGGTAATATATGTGACCTACTAGACCAACACGTAATAGGGGAACTTGTACATTCTGAAAACGTTTATCAATAAAAAGCCTGAATTCTTCACGTTATTATGATACCAAATTTATGTTTATGCTGCATTTTGAAACAAAGTTATGGTAAAGGATGTAGTTCACGGTTTGCAGATCTAAGCAATCCTGCTTTGGAGAAAAAAAAACAGGTTCAAAATCACCTTATGCTTGTCACCGACATCAGCAATGCATATCGTGATCTGACTACGAACTTACATAGCAAGCACAACTGCTGGTAAAGCTACAACTATGAAGTTTTATTTGGGTAATGTGGATATTTACCTTTATATAATAATAAAATTTCAGAATTTTCCCCTCACATAGTTTTGAGAAAATGAAATATGAATTAAGAATTATATTCATGACTTTATTATATTCATATCCTTTAACAAATAGTGAAAATTTTCTCATTTATTGCCATTTTTTCAACCAAAATAATCACTGCAGATACATTATGTATATCTGAGCAATCAGAATTTACCCTTTTCACAATTTTGAAAATGTTGAGAATTTTGATGATTCTAGTAGCTTGAGTTGACATTGCGACACGTTCCCCCATAAAGGTGTTACAGTAATGGGTCACATATCGTGGTCTACATGTACTTTAAATTTCATTCTATGCAGATATCTGTAGTTGTGCTAAGCGAGCATATTCATTATGTCTTAGGCATATTACCTGAGGATTAACATTCAAAATTCAGTTCTCTTGCAATGTCTTCCACGCCCCTGTTTTCTACCTTTCTGATGAAGAGGTGTTCATTTTCTGAGGTTTTCTGGTCTTCAAAAGTTTTGAGAGAGATTGGTCATTCTAAGCTCTATTCCTGAGAATTTGAAATAAAGAAACTGTTCAGGGCTTTTCCTAGGACTACTCAACATAACATGTCATAACCACATTTCTTGCAACACAGGGCATGGATACAGCTAAACCCTTACAATAAATAAATCTAACAAAAGAAGTGGTTCTGAATTTTGTTATCCACATGAACCCATGTAAATATTTGCTCAAAAGTTCAAGATTGCTTGAAGTATAGAACTTCAGTGTTTTTCCTTTGAAAAAAGGTAACCGGATCCTGTAATTAAGGTAAAGAGCTTGGACAGCTCCATTGAGACGTGGACTCAGCCAGTGGGGTATTTTTGGTGTCCTATCCTGAAAATTGCATCTTTTGGGGCCATCTTCAATGGAAGTGGACAGAAACCAAGTGGGAATGAGATTTGAAGTGCTGGATTCCAATGTCATATATCAGAATATTACCAAAATATATTAGATATTGACAAAGAAAATGAAATTCTGTTCCAGAATTGTGTCCAGTTTTGTTTAAAATGAAGAAGTGCTTTGAAAAATCTGGACATTGTTGAGAATGTGATCAAAAAATGACACAAATTTAGGAAGAAGAAACCCCTGGTCAATTCAACGAATACTGCGCAATGTACAATGAGATTTCCATACCTACATGTAATTAACATTTGATTGCTAAAACACACACATTTGTTTGTTTTTTTCATTTTCAAAAAGGTTTTTGAGATTTTTTTTCTTACCTGTAGCACTGCAAGGTGCTTTTAGGAACACATACTTAATATTGAAATACAGTGGAAGGTATATAAAGAGAAGTCACACACACACACACATACATACACACTTGTGTCTGTACATGTCGGTTATGTCTCCTATGGAAACATAGACTCTACCACAGTTGTGCTCTACTTTTTACAACATCTTTCTGCTATTTTAAACATGAAATTTGACACAAAAGCAAAAAAAAAATGCACTTTGTCGTAAATATCACAAATTGATAGCAAATGTTAACATTTTTTTTCTTTGAAAACATCAAGTCATTAAGCAATATTTAGCAATGTACAGCATTAACTAATGTAAACATAGATCAACAAGTTTACTTTTTTTCTCTTGCAAAGTTTGCACATATTTTGAGAAAAGAACAAAGAAAAATGGTTCTTACAAGTTAAGATTACTTTTAGTCCTGAGCTTTGTCTTTTAACATACAACACACAGATACAGGATTACACACACAAGACAAAAATAGATGACTCATCATTATATCTCATTTAAAATGGATCAATTAACATACGGATTCCTTGCAGTTTCAAACAAAATGAGAAAATATAAAACAGAAATTCATAAATACTAAATGCAAGGGTAAGTTTTACATTAAGTAAAATAAAAATGCTTTAACTTCATATCATACATCCAGCGTACCAAGGACCTTTGTTCCCACTTTTCGATTTCTCCTCAAAATCTTTCTGTTGATGCCTGTCAACTTGAAACAAAATTATGCTATATTTACAAGAGCAACAAAAATAACAACAAAAGAGATTAAATATCATTACATTGTAATCCAGATTGGAAAATAAACACATTCAACTACACTACAGATAGCATCATGCTATCAAACTTAAATAAATTAAACATATTATAATAATATAAAGTACAATATCTAATCAGAATTTTAATTTGTAGCAGTGATACATTTTTCATTAACTATTGAACTATTATATGCAGTTTGTCTTCCGAGGTTTCTCACTTTGTTTCAATTCAAAGAATGAATTATGTTAGTCCAGATCCAGTTATTATGTTAAGAACTGTACCGTAGTACAGTAAAACAATGGGCATGACGATTTAGTCCGAATCCCCGAGACACAGGTCTTCCGTCACATCAAAACGAAGTAAAAGCTCCACAATTTTTACGTGACAGATTCTACTTTTGTAACAGACTTCGTTCCATACTAATTTTGACATGTCCAAATTGAACGTCGTTTGTGATTAAGAGCCAATATGTTTTCATCACTGACCGAAGCGAAAACATGAAGGCATACTTGTACTAACTCTTTGGTGTGTCAATATGCCTGACACAAATTATTAACTTGAAGGGAAACATCACGATTGGAAGCAGTCCTCATATTGGAAAAAAAGTGTTCAACAATAAAGTAAACTGTTCAAGGATTCTAGAGTGAAAAGTTTGCAATCAAACATTACAGTGTACTAATACCCTGGATAATTTGTTTGCTATGTACGTAGAATATTCCTGTGACATACCCTATGCCAAGTATTAGCACTTGTGATCACTCCAATTTTTGTTTACCGTATTTGGGTTTGAATGTAAATTTCAAACAGTAATTAAAAACAGAAACGACTTGCAATAGACTAGTCAATCCACTGATTCTATCAGGTGATCGATCGCACTCTTGATAATTTGTCCACATACGTCTTGATCATTAACACACTCACCCAGTGTATCGATCAATATTGATACTGAACTTCGATAGTTAAACAAAAACGTACGCGTATAGCCAGAACGCGCACGCATAGAAATCAGTGCTTACGGAGCAGAACTTAAACGCGCGGAGCATAAGTGCCGGAATATTGTACACATTATGATCTGATTTATTAAAATATGGATTACTTTACGAGCTAAGACCACTCAATTGCGATTATTTCTAGTGTATTCTAGTTGTACACAAATCTGATTTTTAGGGTATTGGTACACTGTAAAGCCCAAGTTTAATTTTGGGGATTTTTTGTTATTTGAAAGCTTTATGCCCCAAAGTCATAACCCTGCAATAATAGATTCTGAATGTCTTTAGTTTTTTTTTATTAGTTAATGAAAAATCTCGAGGGGACCCCCGAGATTTTCGACTATATTTTAATTATACATCAAGAGGGTTAAAAGCGTTAAGTTGCATGTTATAACCTCCTCTGGAAAAGCAGACTCTGCTCTTTCGAGAGAGTAATAACTCATATAGCTTGTCTTGTCTTAGTTTTTTTTTTCAAATTAATTATGAAAAATCTGGGGGGGGGGATCCCGTGATTTTCGTATATTTTACTTATCAGCAATCCAAGGGTTACAAAAGTTATATAGTACTACGTCATCTGAAAGAGCAGAAGTTGCTCTTTCAAGACGAGGTATAACACTGTACCTTTAAGCACTTTTACCTTTGGATGCTATAATATAATAATATAATCGAAAAATCTTGGGTCCCCACCCCCCCCCGCCCTCCCGGAAGATTTTCATTAACTAATTAAAACAAAAAAACTAAAGACATTCAGAACTTTAATTATTTGCAGGGTTAGTGACTTTGCGGAATAAAGCTTTCAAATAACCAAAAATCCCCAAAACTAAACTTGGCTTTAAGTTTTTTGAACAATGACCACCAGTATTCCCTAAAACAGGCAAATTTGTTGTACAGCTTTGTATAGGTTCAATGTCTAACAGGGTCATACTTTAAATCAGTATTGGCATATTCATGCTCTTTTCTCCTCAAGTAAACAAATTCAAGACAAATCCTTCCAGCCAAGATATACAATCCATTTAGCGTATACATTGGTATATTTTCAGCTCATTTGATTCCTAAAGCATCTTCAAGTGCTCCAAATCATGTCGTTGCCCTTTAATATGAATTGGAGTTATCAAATCTGTGATAGCCATAAAACCACATCTAAAAAAATAGAAAAAATAAATAGAATAAAAAATATCTTAAAATATCTTACCAAGAAGTCACTCTTTACTTTTGATTAAAAGTAGCAGTTGAGGTAGGCATGGATCTTTTTGAATCATCCTGTTGCTATTCTGAAACTGAAAGCAATTCTTCATATAAAATATCAAATTTTACTGGTCTAAATTTCTGGAAAATGAGGGATTGCTGACTTCTAAGCTCAGTATGAAAAACCATCGGTTACACATATCCTAACTGCAATATCACACAATAGGATTGTTTACATATGACATAAATGGTACCGTGGGGTACCAGATAGAAATCTGCCATTTTGTTGAATTATTTATTATTTTTTTAGCACTGTACCCTGGGTTACAAAACTGTGTAAAAATTATATTTGAAGTGTGAAAATAACAACTTCAGCTTCATTATCACCCCACTTTTCGTAAGTTTCTGGCTCTTTATTGTGCACTTGCACAGCCTCTGCATCCTAATCACTATCTCAGTGATCACAACCGAAGAAAATATATTTTTGGACACAAGAGGGTGCTACACAACGCGGTACACTGGAAAAAACAGTACCCCGCGGTAATGCGTGGTGTATCATATACGGAAGATGTAATGCTTTGAAATCCAAAGAATGCATTCACATTCATAATATCTTTTTACTAAAGAGCATGAAATGACAGTCGTCAAAGGAACTAAAAGCAAAACCGTTGATTGGATGATTTTTTAATTAACAGAAGAAACCTTTTCATCGCATACTTGAGAAGGAAAAATGAAAACATAAGCATCATGTAAATTTCTGTTTTATCTGGATAATTATGAATTACTTACCAATATAATTACCTAAATTTGTCCAATTGTGCTGACATGTATATTTTACATGGAAGAAATGTGAAATGTGTTCATCATAGTAATTTCTCTACCACAGGTTAAAAATTAAAATATGCATATGTACTGCCCAGTATCCCTCCAGTTTATTTCAGAAAAAAGCAAAACATACATCAATATAATACATATACCAATCTTTCAAATATATTAACTTTAGATTTTGTTTTTGTTTTTTTGTTTTTGTTTTCTTAAACAGACATCTGAAAATTCAACATTCACTGTACATAACAATCAATACAACAATTCACAATTCATTTTAACAAACACTCCGGAGTGTTTGTTAACGTTAAAATGAATTGTGAATTGTTGTATTGATTGTTATGTACAGTATAGGTTAATTTTCAGATGTCTTTTAAGAAAACAAAAACAAAAACAAAAACAAAATCTAAAGTTTAATATATTTGAAAAGATTGTATCATGTATTATATTTTATGTTTCTTTTTTCTGAAATAAATGAGGGATACTGGGCAGTACAATGACATATCTTTAATTTTTAACCTGTGTAGGAGAAATTACTATCGATGAACACATTCACATTTCTTCCATGTAAAAATACATGTCAGCACAATTGCAACAAATTTAGTAAAATTATATTGTAAGTAATTCATAAATTATTGCAGATAAAACGAATTTACATATGCTTATGTTCTTTTTCCTTCTCAAGTACGATGAAAAGGTTTCTCTTAATTAAAAAATCATCCAATCAACGGTTTGCTTTTTATGCCTTTGACGACTGTCATTTCATGCTCTTTAGTAAAAAGTATATGAATGTAATGGCCATTCTTTGGATTTCAAGCATTACATCTTCCGATATGATACACCACGGCATTACCGCGGTACTGTTTTTTCCAGTGTACCGCGTGATGTAGCACCCTCTTGTGTCCAAAAATATATTTCTTCGTTGTGAATCACTGAGATAGTATTAGGATGCAGAGCTGGTGCAAGTGCCACATAAAGGCCAGAAACTACGAAAAGTGGGTAAATGAATCTGAAGTTTTATTTTCCACACTTCAAATAAATTTTACACAGTTTTAACCAGTACAGTGCTAAAAAAATAATAAATAATCAACAATGGCAGATTTCTATCTTACCCCACGGTTACCATTTATGTCATATGTAAACAATCACTATGTGTGATATTGGCAGTAGGATTTAATACGATGGTTTTCATACCTGAGCTTAGAAAGTTCAGCAATCCCTCATTTTCCATGAAATTTAGGACCAGTAACAATTTTCATATATTTATATAAGAATTTCCTATCAGTTTCCAGATATAGCACAAGGATGATTCAAAAAGATCCATGCCTACCTCAACTGCTACTGTTTAATCTTAAGTATAATGATTGACTTCTTGCGTAAGATATTTTAAGATATTTTTTATTCTATCTATTTCTATTTTTTTACATGTGGTTTTATGGCTATCACAAGATTGATGAATCCATTCATATTAAAGTGCAACGACGATGATTCGGAGCACTTGAAGATGCTTTAGAATCATAATTAGGCTGAAAATATTCAATGTAATAACGACTAAAGGATATGTATAATCTTAGGCTGGAAGAGATTTGTCTGAATTTGTTACTTGAGGGAAAAGACATAATATGCCAGATACTGTTTAAAGTTGACCTGTAGACATTGAAACTAAAAAGCTGTACAAGAAATTGCTGTTTTTAGGAATCACTGGGTATTGTTCAAAAAATTAAAGCCCAAGTTTAGTTTGGGATTTCTGTTATTTGAAAAGCTTTATTTCCAAAGTCTAACCTGCAATAATTAAATTCTGAATGTCTTTAGTTTTTTTTTTTAATTAGTTAATGAAAATCTTCCGGGAGGCGGGGGGGGGTGGGGACCCCAGATTTTCGATATATTTTATATTATAGCATACAAAGGTTAAATGCTTAAAGTACATGTATACCTCGTCTCTAAAGAGCAGACTTCTGCTCTTTCAGATGACGTATAGCTCATATAACTTTTTAACCCTGGATGCTGATAGAGTAAAATATACCGAAAATCCTGGGATCCCCCCCCCCAGATTTTTCATTAATTAATTGAAAAAACAAAACTAAGACAAGACAAAGCATATTGAGTTATACTCTCTCGAAAGAGCAGATCTGCTTTTCCAGAGTGAGGTATAAACATGCAACTTAACGCCTTTTTAACCCTCTTGATGTTATAATGTAAAATATAGATCGAAAATCAAGCTCGGGTCCCCTCGAGATTTTTCATTAACTAATAAAAAAAAACTTAAAGAATCAAGCATGTATTATTGCAGGTTAGACTTTGGGGCATAAAGCTTTCAAATACAAATAATCCCAAAATTAAAACTTGGCTTACAGTGTACAATACCTAAAATCAGATTTGTGTACAACTAGAATCACTAGAAATAATCGCGAATTGAGTGTCTTAGCTGTAAAGTAATCCAATATTTTAATAATCAATCTAATGGTACAAATTCGGCCTGTATTGCTCCGTCGTTTAATTCTGCATCCGTAAGCACTGATTTTCTAGTGCTGTTGCCGTTCTGGCTTATACGCGCTACCGCCTTGTTTGTTTAACTATCAAGTTAGTTATCAAGATTGATCGATACACTGGTGAGTCGTGTTTAATGATCAAGACGTATGGGACAAATCTATCAAGAGTCGGTTCGTGCATCACCGATAGAATCTAGTGGATTGAACTGTCTATTGCAAGTCGTTTCTGTTTTAATTACGTGTTTGAAATTAACATTCAAACTGCAAATACGGTAACAAAAATTGGATATCAAAGTGCTAATACTTGCATAAGGTAGTCACAGGAAATATTCTACGTAGCATACAAACAATATCCAGGGTATTAGTACACTGTAATGTTTGATTGCAAACTTTCTCACTCTAGGAAATCATGAACAGTTTACTTTATTGTTGACACTTTTTTTCAATATGAGGACTGCTTCAATCGTGATGTTCCCTTCTAAGTTAATAATGTTGTGTCAGGCATATTGACACACCAAAGAGTTAGTACAAGTACTGCCTTCATGTTTTCTGCTATGGCAGTGATGAAAACATATTGGCTCTTAATCACAAACGACGTCTCAATTGACATGTCAAAATTAGTAATCGGAACTGAATCTGTTACAAAAGTAGGAATCTTCACGTATAAAATTGTGGAGCTTTACTTCGTTTTGATGTGACGGAAGACTGTTCTCGGGATTGACATAATGCATGCTCCATTGTTTTACTTACTACGGTACGTCTTAACAATAAACATGGATCGGACGAACATAATTCTTCTTTGAATTGCAACAAAGTGAGAAGACTCGAAGACAAACTGCTATAATAAGTTCAATAGTTAATGAAAAATGTATGCACTCGCTCAAATTAAAATTCTGATTATATTTCTTTATAATTATATAATAGTGTTAATTATTTAAGTTTGATAGTCATATGTATCTGTAGTGTAGTTGAATATGTTGTTTATTTTCCATCGGATACAATGATATGATATTTAATCTCTTTTGTTGTTATTTGTTGCTTCTTGTAAATAATAGGCATAATTGTTGTTTCAGAGTTGACAGGCATCAAGAAAGATTGAGGAAATCGAAAAAGTGGAACAACAGTCCTTGGTACGCTGGAGTATGATATGAAGTGTTAAAGCATTTTTATTTTAACTTAATGTAAAACTTACCCTATGATTAGTATTCTATGAATTTCTGTTATATTTTTTTTTTTTTTCTCATTTTGTTGAAAACGCAAAGGAATCCGAGTTAATTGATCCATTTAATGAGATATAATGATGAGTCATCTATTTTTGCTTTGTGTGTAATCCTGTATCTGTGTGTTGTATGTTATAAGACAGCTCAGGACTAAAAGTAATCTTAACTCTGTAAGACCATTTTTCTTTTTCTTTTCTCAAATAGTGGCAAACTTTGCAAGAGAAAAACAAGTAAACTGTTTGATCTATGCTTTAACCATTAGTTAATGCTGTACATTGCTTATTGCTTAATACTGTGATTTTTCAAGAAAAAAAAATGTATCACATTTCTATCAATTCGTTATATTTACGACAAAGCTGCATTTTTTTTTTCTTTTGTGTCAAATTTCATGTTTATAAATAGCAGAAAGATGTTGTAAAAAGTAGACCCACAACTAGTGCGTAGAGTCTATGTTTCCATAGGAGACTAACCGACATGTACATACACAAAGTGTCGTATGTAGTGGTGTGTGTGTGTGACTTATCTTTTATACTATTCCACTGTATTTCAATATTTAACGTATAGTGTTCCAAACCAGCCTTGCAGTGCTACACGGTAAGAAGAAAAAATCTCAAAACGCTTTTTTGAAAATGAAAAAAAAACAAATTGTGTGTTTTAGCAATCAAAGTATATTACATGTATGCGGTATGAAATCTCATTGTACATTGCGATATTCTTGTAATATGACCAGCAGGGTTTTCTTCTCCTAAAGTTGTGTGTCATTTTTGATCACATTCTCAACAATGTCCATTTTCAAAGCACTTCTCATCATTTAAACAAAACTGGACCAATCTGAATCAAATTTCATTATTTCTTTGTCAATATCTAAATAACTTGTGAATATTCGTCATATATGACATTAGGAATCACGCACTTCAAAATCATCCCACTTTCGTTTCTTCCACTCATGAAGTGCCCCAAAAGATGCAATTTTCAGGATAGCGGACCAAAAATACCCCACGGCTGATCAACTTCTAATGAGCTGCAAGCTCTTCTTATACAGTACGATCCGTTACTCTGTTTTCAAAGGAAAAACACTGAAGTTCTATATCTATCACAGCAATCTTGAACTTTTGAGCAATATTTACATGGCGTTCATAGATAACAAAATTCAGAAACCACTTTTTTGTTAGATTATTTATTGTAAGGGTTTAGCATGTATCCATCCTGGTGCAAAAACTGTGGTTATGACATTTATGTGACAGTAAAGCTCAGAAAAGCCCTGAACAGTTTTCTTATTTCAATTCTAGGAATAGACTTAGAAGACCGAATCCTCCTCAAAATTTTGAGAAGACCAGAAAACTCAGAAATGAACAACCTTTCATCAGAAAGGTAGGAAAACAGGGGTTGGCAAAGACATTCCAAAGAGAACTGAATTTGAATGTAATCCGAGTTACTCAGCGTAGAATATGCTAAGAATAATCTGTAATACGCGCACAACACAATATTGCTTAGAATGAAATTTAAAGTACATGTGAGACCACGCATATGCTGACATTACTGTAACACCTTTATGGGGGAACTGTCCGAATTAAACTCAAGCTACTATGAAATCAAAAATTCCAACATTTTCAAAATTGTAAAAGGTAATTCTGATTGCCTCAGATAGTATAAGATATTGCGAGTGATTATTTTGGTTTGAAAAAATGGCAGGCAATAAATGGAAAATTTCACTATTTTAAAGTATATGAAAGTATGAATATAATAAAGCATGTGAACTATAAAATTCCTCAACTGTCACTCACTTCTTGCACTTCCTCAACTATGTCGAGGGGAAAAAGCGAAAATTCTGAAACATAGATTACGTGATAAAGGAGTTAAAGCTATCCCATACCAAATAAAACAGTTCTATAGCTCTGTAAGCTTTACAGCAGTTTTGCTTGCTATAGGGTGTCCTCCCCCTGTAAGTTCCGTATCCAACTCACATACCACCTATCTTGATTCCAGACCAAGCATAAGGTGATTTTGAACCTCATGTTTTTTCTCCCCAAAGCAGGATTTCGCTTTAGATCTGCAATCCTTGAACTACCATCCTTTACCACTAACTTTAGTCATTACAAAATGCCAGCAATAACATAAACTTCCCCCCACGTATCATTAATAACGGCTGATAGAAAAGAAATCTCTACTATTCTCTCTCT
>JZLH01S0623137.1:0-11819 GCA_001188425.1 Eucidaris tribuloides | reverse complement strand
GTAGAGTTTACAGCAGTGGGGAACTCTAGTGACAAAATTCTTCTTGTGTAGCCCACTGTGGGGTGAATATCAACAGTCTATTACTTAATGTGGAGGTGAAAAGGACACTCATTACTTGCACCATAACTTACTTTACTGGGCATAAATTAAAATGATTTTTTTTTTGACACAAACACTTCTTTCTACCCACATGACTCAACAGAAATTATCTTTATGTATTAATTTCGTATTCAATTCAAATCACTCAGATCATGATTATCATAATTCGTGATATGACAATATGTAGAACCTAATGCATTTTATAATCTGTTTTAATTATGAATTATACATCATACATCTTTCGACCACATTTATGCAAATATATAAAACATGACGAAATTGTTTTTTCAACGAATTCATAGTCATAACGATAACACAATAATTAACATAAAGTAAGTAGCACTGACGGTTGTAACCAAGGATGTATGAAAAGTTAATCTTTTGTTATAAAACACATCTCAAATATTTCCGTCGATTCATTTTGAATAACTACTCATGGCCATTGCTGTGAGTGTTTGAGTTTATACAGGAGGTTGAAAATTGTAGTGAAACAAGTCTTCTTCTACGGAGGAAGTATTTTCTTCATTTGCGGTTACATAGGATTTGAACTGAGTCCCTCAGTGTTACAAACACAACTGTAGAAGCGGACAGTGGAAAAATTACTAAGAAGAGACAGAAATCAATTTTGTGTCTTAAAACAATTGTTGTCACTTAGCCTGCATGACATTGAACTGAGTTGCACGTTTGTAATTGTCAAGAACAATCACTTTCGTTGTCACAATGACCTTTTCAATTCACAACTACTCTCATGGGGGCCTTGTATTTCCTAAAACAAAGTACTTCAATGTATTCACTGATGAGAAGTGCAAAGACTTATATAGAAGGAAATAATTGTGTATTTAATCTACACCGTCCACTTCATTCTGGTTTGGGGCAAATGCACATTGCTCGAATGTGGCAGGTAATCATGAGTATGGGTGTTGTTACGATAGTGATGACGTACAATAATATATTTTATATATATATATAAGGCATTGGCTAACATTTACCACAGTTAAAAAGAGTGAGCTACATAACCTCCGTGCTTTAAGTGTCTTTGATAAGGTCCAAAAATAAAGCCCTGAAAAAATTGTATTTCAAAATGTTTATTTAGTGCTTCAAAAAAGTAAAAATCGTAAGTTGACCGGATTCACGTGCCCATTTCCTCCAATAAACTTAATGTGTGTGGATCTTGGCTATTTTTAACTCACCCCGAGTATAAATTGTTTATTCATTCATATCTTGCCAGTGGCAGCATAAATTTCCAAACTTTTTGTATTGTAGGGTGTTTACTTGTCCATCCAAACACCACTATGTAGCTCAGATAGCAAAGTTTGATTTTTTTTTTAATTTGAAGCTCCACAATGTTAGCCTATCACTTTTAGATGCAGCGAATCTCTTTTTTCTCCAATCTAGCAGTACATCAACAAATCTGAGGATAAGAAATTTCTGAGATTTTAAGACATGCATAAAACAGTAAGAGTACGTTAGTTTTCGTGTAAAGCTTAATAAACTAAGTCGGTTTAATGTTATTTCGGTATTGGTCTTGAGAAATGTTTTGCTAATGCGTAAAAATCGACATGTATGAGTATAATTGGTACACATTTGTTAAATTTAAGACTGTTGATATTCACCCCGCAGCGGGTCGCGCAATGGTACGTTTTCGACGTACTATAACCCGAAGTGGGTTACCCAAGAAAAAAATTATCACTAGGGTTCCTCGCTGTTGTTAACTGTAACTCAAATTTTCCGTTGCGGTCCCAAAATTGCGGGGAATGCAAGGAAAATAAAACACTGCGTATTCCGTATGTAGTTTTGTAACGATCAATTTGATTGGTCAGGGCCGTTTCCATGGTAACAAAACAAGCATTGACCGTTACTGTGTGGGTTATGGAATGAATATTTTGACTTTCTATAACCCGCACAGAACTATAACGCATACTTCAGTTCCTACTATGCACAGGTGTCGTTAGCGGGGGGGGCGGGGGGGGTACGAGGATGGTGGCTACAGCATGGGTGCATATTCAACGGCGATGGGGACATGTAACCCCCCCACGATTTTGAAATTTTAACAATGCCAACTAATTACAACATGCCCGTGTCTCCATGATGCCCCCCCCCCCAAGACATTTCGAAATGGATTTGGCAGCGCCATGGGCTAAGAAGCTTCTCCCCCATTGGCCGGGAAAATGTCAGGTTATTTGCGGATTCTGACGGTTAGAATTAACGAGAAACTAGGACCTACTTTGTGTTTTGTGTGTTTTATTGTTTGCCTGTTTGTCCTCAATGATTCAGGCGATCAATTCCCATTTAGTCTGTTTTATTTTACATTGAGAATGATGATTTTCCGTCAGATATGCCATTCTAATGTGTTTGGGATTATAATTCTATTGATGACTGTTGTTACCGAGACGAAGATTCATTTTTGGTGCGTTTCATATTGTTTATGAAATAACGTAATTATATTGTTTTATTATGGAAATTATGATGGTGATGATGATACGATTGATGATGATCCTTCATAAACACTCACAATTATAATAAAAAAAATAATTATAATTTTACTATTATTTTATCATTACTTTTGAACGTATGCAGGCCCACTGATGTTACGAATGCCCTTTTTAGTCAATACATTCACACATAAATTTGCTGTTTTTATATATATAAATCTCTTCTATTCCCAACTGGACAAGAAATTTTTTTAAGTAGGTTTCCCCAAATTCAAATATATTCCCGTCTTTTTCTAGCTGCTGAGCATGTGCTTATTTGATCACCAGTAAATAACTGGGTTACCCAAGGAATTACATTGTCTTGATTCGCGCAGTTGAAAAAAAACAACACGAACACTAGACAATCCTTGGTACCAAGAAAGAAAGAACGATATGTTTGGATTACCCAAACAAATAACTTCCTTCTATGCCCTGGGCTGTCGATTCCTTTTTTTTCACAATAACTTTGGATTAACAGAATAAACCATCACCGTGGCTTCTCCTCCCCCACGCGCCCCCGTCCATCAACACACACACTCCACACACACTACACACACACACAGCATCACACCACACACACACATACACCACAAGACAACACCCAAGACGACGACAAATCAAGCACACCATACACACCACAACATATGTGCCCATTTTTCTGTGTCAGACATTTTGAATGATTACTCTCTGATATATGATTTGACCCAAATGAAAGGATGTATTTCGTACTAAACGACTTAAAGATATTTCATTTGTCAATTTACATACTCTCACCAACATTCCCTCCTGCCGTGTTCTACATATAACCTTACCAGGTTAACAGCAATTTATATTTTTTAAGTAAGTAAAGCAAAAGCTCCCCTTAATTATACTACTCAGTAATCCAGTTTTTCCTTAATTTTGTTATATGTTCTCTGAAGTTTATGTGAATTTGCGAGAAAACTGCAATCAAGTAGGTTTAGCAAGTCACGGAACATTACACTTTGCTTTGAGCAAATAGTGCGGTCAGTGCACAACGAATATACGTTAGATTGATAAACCTAGACAAATGAATTGTATGTTTGTAGATCAATGAAGATTGTATTGAGGATTCGGAAACACAAATGACTTACACGAATTTAACACATGAGACATTTATTGTCAATGCATATAACTCCAAAGTTTAATGCCAATGAATTTGCAATATGAACTGAACTGTTTCTTCGAAGATAATATAAATTTACATACGTATACAAATAGCTTGGTGACAAAATATAACGTAACCGTAAATTTGACGAATAAGGACTTGTAACTTACTCTACGAATGATAAAATACAATCTTAAATTGGAAAGCAATGCAATCTAGAAAGTTTTCAAAAAAAAAGATACACAACTACATGAGTATTTTCTTTAAACAGAAAATGATCTCCGATGTCTCAGATTCTGTCCATGTCACGTGAAAGGCGTTTCTTTTTTATAACTTTTCTCAGCCTCCTATAGTTCAGTGATCTCACGCCTATTAACCAAAGTTTAACCTGTTAATCCTACAAAATTGATGTTAAGAAGTTAATCGAAATCTTTCAAAAAAGTGTGACGGATGAACAAATGGATAGACTCTTAAACCGGAAAACATTCGTCTGCCAAATAGTGAAATATAATTACAAAAAACTAACCAAACTTGTAAGACATACCCGATTAAAGTAAGTTTCCAGCTTTAAAAACAGTTGTAAGTACATGTGAAGATTCTTCTGTTGGAAGACGATTCTATAAAACTGTCGTCATAAGTACTTCAACACAGACTTTGCGAAAAGAAAAATACAGTTTTGAAAAAAAGTTCTGACTGTGCCTCACTCTAACAATCTTTTGTTTGAAGACTGTTTTTCTTAATTGCACTCATAAATACTTCAAAATAAATTTCTTCTTTTTAAATATCATTTTTTTTTACTATACTGCAGCACAAATTAAAGATAGAAATATCTATTTCCCAAAAAGTTCGTTTTATTTCTGAAAAAAGGGTTACAGTGCAATTTATTCTAGGACTCCTCTGTTTCAAGACATTTCTACTCAATTTATATTCATAAAAACGCAAACGTAAAGGTACAACACTGACATGTCTGGATAAAAAGTTCTGAGTTCACATCACCAATTTATAATCATAAACAATTCACCCACATACTTACAGGTGAAGGACATTTTTGAAAGTTAGTTGATGTATGACCCCTGACCATTCAAAGATTTGGTCCAAAGTACAAGTTTTGTGTCCTACCCTTTTGTTTCACCCTCATTCCTTGTTTCTGTACAATTTCTCATTTTGCTGTTTTTCCCCAATAGCCGAACAGATAAATGGACGACTAATCCAAAACATAATGCCTTTTACTGCACAATTCGAAGTAAAAGTGGCACCCGAGGTGGCACAAGAGTAACACCATTTTTCCATTTAATCTAGACTTTGGCTCTTCTTCTTCCCGGAACACTGCGTTCAAGGTTTCGTTTTGGTAGACTCGTGAGCATCCAACAGTCTCCGATGTACATATTGCCTGAACGCGGGAACATGGGCCTGACTCATCGTGATGGGTATAGGATGGGTTGAACGCCTGCCATCAAAGAATCTGCAGTCTGATGATACAATATAGAAAAGAAATTCTAAGACTTTTATTATAGGAATGAAGCTTAAACATCCAAAATAATTCCAGGCAACTCGTAACTATAACAACAAGACTGTTGATATTCACCCCGCAGCGGGTCGCGCAATGGTACGTTTTCGAAGTGCTATACCCCGAAGTGGGTTATCCAAGAAAAAAATTATCACTAGGGTTCCCCGCTGTTGTTAACTGTAACTCAGATTTTCTGTTGCGGTCCCAAAATTGCGGGGGATGTAAGGAAAATAAAACACCGCGTAACCGCATTTCGTCTGGGAACCTGCGATAATTTCTCCTTATGTTACTAGCTGTCATTTTTTGGTGTGGATTGATTTTGTTTAATCATCCGCAGTAATTGGGTTCTTTTGAGATTTTATGTTTTAAGTTGTCATTTGATTCAGACATTAATAGACACCCCATGACTAATCCGCAAGGATAGTGACAAATTTCGGGGTATCTGTAGCATACATAAATCACAGTACGCGGGACTAAGCCACCCCAGGTAGGCTTGATAAGGTCAGGCTGACCCCACTCTTGCTTGCCATTAATACCCAACAAATTTGCTTCGGAATGCTGTTGTAGTATGTCACTTTAATGTACAATAGAATAATAATAATATGGCGAAACAGATGAAAAGTAAACACACTTACCGATCTGAATCTGACGCCATTTGCGGGGATTTTCGGAGCTGCTTCCTCGCGATCAATGTCATGTACATGTAACGTAAGACCAAGCGTCGCGTACGCGTACAAGCGCCATGAATTTTAAACCCGCATTCGTAATGTACGTGGGAGTAACACTATCATGTAAGACTCCTTCTGATTGGCTACTGGCATATGGGTATCGAATAGAAAAATAGTTGTCTGTTACCGGCTGCGGGGTATATATACACTTCCTAAATTTAAATACATTTCACAAATCACACATCATGAGCATCTATGCACTTGGAGGGTCTGAAAGGAGATCAACATATAACGGTCACTATAATTCTAATCAAACTGACATTCTAGATCCTATACTTTGCTAGAGGTTCTTAAATTTTGTTTGCTTCGATACATCAGTGTATAAACACAATGTTAATTTTAGGCATGCAAAGGGGATGCCCCGCATTTTAAGGTTATTTCAACATTGCTAAAACCATTTGCACACGATAAAAACATATACAATGGCATACAACATTTCCGAGTAATATACAAACAGGTCTTTAATACAGTATTACAAACAACGTGATACGCACCATTCCTTTAACAAGAGGGTCCAAAGCTCGAAGTATTTATATTCCATTCACAATATTCATTATAGTTCTAATATAACGAGAATATAGTTCAGCTTACTTCCTCATTCTGAATTATAACGTACGTTTATCAATCACACACGTGGAAATATATATATATATATATCAAAGTGTTGAAATGAGGAAAATAAAAACCAAGATTACACTAGAAGTTGACTTCACAAGCGCTTTCAAGTTTATTCATTCATATATATATATATATATATCACTAAAATCTACCGTGAACTAAATGATAACTGGGCAACTACTTGTCGATTTCCTATAAACACTACAAATAATCAAAACACTTTACCATTGAAGAAACAAACCATACAAGGAAGGAAATTTCTACTTCAGCCGGAATCCCCCTTGTTTGAATTCGTCATGACAATTATTGACAATTATTATTATCATTATTACTAACATAGTCTATATATGTTAAAAATGAAACGGTAAAGTTATGTTAGGTTCCAAAAATATATGGGAGTAAATTAAAGGGGGAAGTCCTTACTTTTGGACAACATTACAGTAGAAACATTTAAGCTGCTTAAGGCTTCTCCTGTCTAAATTTCATGGTTAATGTTAAGTTATTTTTATACACTCACTATCAGTACTCATTGTAACAGGCGATTTTTTTTTTGTATAGCTTTGCAGGGCGCTAAAATAATTCAATACTGGTAAATGAACGCTTTTTTCTCCACAAGCAGACAAGTACAAAAATTCAAGACTAATCTTTCCAGCCACGAAATAAACTAGTGGTCTATAGAATGTTATAACGTTTCAACCAGTTTAATTCTTAGACATTTTTTTTTTACTTTTCCCAGTCATGCCAATGTTCTTTAACACAGCAACGGTAAAGGTATGACTGTATAAAAGCATGCGTGTCAGTGTACTTAATTGTATATGTTTATGCATTTCACTATCTGGGTGTGTATGTGTAAGAGCGCTTGTGTGTGTATGTATTTGTGTGTTCGTGTTGTCATTTATGTATGTATGTATGTATGTATGTATGTATGTATGTATGTGTGTTTATGTGTGTGTGTGTGTGTGTGTGTGTGTGTGTGTGTGTGTGTGTGTGTGTGTGTGCGTGTGTGTGTGTGTGTGTGTGTTGTGTGTGTGTGTGTGTGTGTGTACCTACGTATTGTATATGTTTGTGTCTGTGTCTACGAATGTGTGGATTGGGTGTGTCTGGAAATCTGCTGAATTTACCATAATAGTGCTATCTACGCATGTATCTGTATTATACTTTACTATTTAAAAAACACTTTTGCTAAGTTTACTAACAGTGTACACCTGTTATATATAAGCTCTCTAAAGTTAATGTCTCAGACCTTGCAGAATGATCTATTTTACTGCATTTGATGGCTACTTGGTACGATCAACGTGCATGGGGGATGATCAGGTCAGGGTAGCATATTCGTAGATACCTTCCTCCAAATTGTTGAGAGACAAATAGTCCTAATGGGAAATGGAGGAAGAAACAATACAAGTAAACAATGTTTAACTTTTACATTATAATGCGTTCTTGCTATTAAGCGTAGCTTCTTGAATGTTAGTTTCGAGAAAAACATTTTTTTTGTGAAAAGTGGTAAGTTATAAACAGTCTTGGCTCGAACGATTATTTCCTGTGTTTTAATTGTTTTAATTATATTGTAGATATTGACGTTCAATTACTTACGTGCGATTTCTCCATTATTCTTTCAAGTCTACTCAGTAACTGTTTAAATTGGCAACGTTTCCGGGCGTCTTCTTGCCAACAGTTCGCCATGATGTCGTACCTGATACAAATATACCACGAAAGTAAAATGCATGACATCAAAATAGAAGCGAACCGTGAATGATATGCAAATTAATTTGGATAGTCAAGCAGAAATAAATCTAAAATAACATACGGGTAAAGAAAAGGCATATTCCGCCTTAGTACAGTAGCAACTGACCCAATCCTCAATGAATAACTGAGGTATTTCGGGTGGATGCAGTATAATTATTTATTCACATTTCTAACGATACATGAGAAATAATTCCTTTAAAAATGTGATATTACGCGAAAGTCATATGTCTCAAGCCTTAGGATCGCAACCGGTTGGTCCATAGAGTAGTAATGCAGATATTTCCAGTCGTAAATAATGTAATGAACATAATTTTCTAACCACAGGTTTATTTTGCATGAAAAACGTAACTTGATCCTGTTTCCTTTGTTTGTGTGTTTGTTTGTTTATTTCCACTTTTTAGTTTTTGCTTGGGCGAAGAGACGATCAACATGATCAAAGACGAAATACTCACAGTTCTTTCTCACAGTGTTTTGGGCGTGGCATCCTGTACCCATCACAGACTTGTTCCTTCATCACATCTAAAGACATGGCTGGGTAAGGCTGGGAACCTGTTAGCATGTTTTGATAGCAATAAATATTAGCCACGATTGTTGTTGAATATAAACTTATGTATTCTGGAAATGATTCTGCTTTTCATGAGTTCAAAACACATTACAAAAAGGAATATTTTGGGTGGTAAGATTCATATCAAATACTACACGAAATTACATCAAATGAAATCAAATTAAGTTAAGCATACTTGGAAATTAATTTATCTTAGCCAGGTTGTTATTATCGCTGTATACGTATAAACGCCCCAAGGCAGTGCTAATCGATAATGTAACAATTTCATTTCACACTTTAGACATGAAAGTGAAATATGCTCATCTATAATACCTAGTGTTATGATTTCCCACAGGACGATTCCAAATGACCAGACGTCACTTTGTACTGAGCATGCGCCATGAATCATGGCTTCTGGTGACATCCATCGAGTGATTCTCTAAGACGTGAAGGAGAGGAATATTATTAATAATTTGAAGATATAATTGAAATGTATCCTTTTTTTTGGCTAATTTGAACCAAATACACACTACTGAATACAATCATCACGTCGTGCTTTACAGGTATCAATAAAAATAATGTTAAAATCTCAATTTTTTTAAAGACACTATTTCTGACCCAATCTCACAAAACCTGGCGCTTGTCAGCAATATATGTTTACAAGGAAATGGCTTTAAAAGAACAACACATGGATTGAACACTGCACTTATCTGGTAATTACTCATTGTTTACTAATTATAAATCACAATGTACCTTTAAATGTTATATTTTATACTTTAAGAATCTGAATTGTAATATATGCCAAGAAGTGCCTGCTCTGCTAGATACGATCACATGTTACATTGTGGAAACTAGATTTAAATAACTGTCAAACTTGGGCGTCTTACTTACATAATAGTGTTTAAATTGACAAATAAACACTATAGAACACACATATTTAGACAGTTATACTCTCATTAGCAAAATATTTACAAATGCATATAACTTAATTTCCACGGAGAAGAGGTCTATGATACAGCAATTTATCGGGAAAACTGTTTTTTATAGCATTTAATGATCGTTTTTGAAATACAACACAGGTAGCCCATAATTCTATAAATTTAAAAAAAAATGCCTTACCACGAAGAAATTTTTAATTCTGCGATTAAATTACACACATGTCCTTACTTAACCGCTAGACTACATCTTTATAACGCAGATTAGCACACAATCAAATGTCCAATTTGATTTAAAAAAATGTCAATATCAATATCAATATCAATGTACTGTAAACGCACTGTGTTCACACTACATCTCTATACCGCAGATTAACACACAATCAAATGCCCAATTGGATAAAAAATGTCAATATCAATATCAATATCAATATCAATGTACTTTAAACGCACTGTGTTCACACTATATCCTGTTCTTGATAGTATTGTGCGTTTCTATGTAACATCCTACTCACGATTGATAGCATCTTGAGCAAACATGCTGATGTCTGTTAATGTTAGACACATTTACTTACATTAGCAGGGGTCATGAGGGTTGACAGTCCATAGTCAGATATTTTACACTGTTTGTCTTCTGTCAGCAACACGTTATGGGCACACAGTCTCCCATGGATAATCTGTAATAACAAATGTATGTTAGGAAGGGTAAAAAAAAGAAGAAAAATATGAAGAAGAAGGAAAAGAAGGAGGATGAACAAGAGGAGAATCAGAACAATAAGAAAAACAAGAAGAAAAACAAGAAGAAGAAGAAGAAGAAGAAGAAGAAGAAGAAGAAGAAGAAGAACAAGAAGAAGAACAAGAATAAGAAGAACAAGAACAAAAACAAAAAGAAAAGGAAGGAAATGAAAAAGAAGAAAGAAGGTGAAAAAAAGGGAACAGGGACAAAAAACTTGGGGATGGGAAAAATAATGTACACTGTCTATGTTTCCAAATTTGTGAAAATGAAGACTATGTATCAAGTAAAATGTTGATTTGATATTCCACACTGGATGATTCTTTTTTATATATATTGGTACTCAATTAATCATCTAGCTGGATTCAACACATGTATCAAAAGTTTAGAAGGAAATTCAGCGTTCCTGATTTTAATAGTTAATTCAATATTTCGGTTTTATCATTATCTGCCTTTCCTTCTTCTTCTTTTCTTCGTCTTCGTCGTCTTCGTCTTCTCTTTCTTTCCTTTTCTCCCTTTTCTTTTCCTTCTTCTTAATCGGTAACTAACATTTCATGCAAGCTCGCTATATTTTCCATTCTATAGTTATCTTGGCATTACAGGTTACCTGTGCATTAGTTAAAATTACCAGAATAATAACACTTGCACATATTAAAACTTATTTTACTTTCACCTACCTTATTCGAGGAGAGGACGTCCATGCCTTTTGCTATCTGCCAGGCAAACTTCAGTAGTTTATTCTCATTGATTCGACGCAACGTTGGTTTAACGTTGCCATACGTTGTGGGAGATAGACCACCGTTGGTTTGAAGGTAGGTTAACAACGAGCCATTGGAGATGTATTCGTACACAATACTTGCTGCAGAATGGGAAACGTGATGGTAAAAGCCAAAGGCACGAATTAATTCCATGATGTTTCTTCAGGAAACTGCAAGAGAAGTGTAACTTATACACAAATGTTTTTACCTCATCGTTTTCCACAGATTATTAACTACTAAACAACAATCAGATATCCCGTAATAATTTCTTCTCTGTCGTAGAAAAGAAATATGACATTAGATGCTACAGAACGGTTCTTATATTTTGTGTATTGCTGTTTATGAGTCTTACATAAGGCATTGAAAGTAACAAAATCGTTTTCCATAACTTATTTTGAGTGTGACATATTACATATTCCAAACAGGGATGATCTGTTAACCAAAAAACCCCTTTAAAACAGTGATAATTAGGATCGATCCACAGCCAAAGGAGAATTCAAGATACGGTTGTACCTTTCGTTGCAAATATAGTGTGTTATTCAGGACTTGTAGATTAG